>SNQJ01S0013249.1:127465-189998 GCA_010110895.2 Picea sitchensis | reverse complement strand
GAGCAAAGAGACAGATGAGAGGGAGCAGGTAGCTCCACCAGTGGTGAGGCAAGTCGCCCCACCATTAGCACAGGTTCAGAGGGAGCAGGTAGCTCCACCAGTGATGAGGCAGGTAGCCCCACTAGCACAGGTTCAGAGGGAGCAGGTAGCTCCACCAGTGATGAGGCAGGTAGCCCCACTAGCAGTGCCGGCTCAGAGGAAGCCAGAGTTCAGAGGGAGTCAACCCTCAGGATCTAGTAGGGAGGAGCAGCCTCCTAGGATTGTGTAGAGGATATTGGACAGGGACCAGGTAGCTCCGGAGGTTGTGTAGACTCAAAGGGAGTCAGGAGACTCAGAGGGAGTTCGACTTCAGAGGGAGTCGGGAGGCTCAGAGGGAGTCAGGAGGCTCAGAGGGAGAGACAACCATTTAGTGGGAGACAACCTTTAGGTCTAGGTGGGAGAGAGGCATCTTCCAATACTGTCAAGAGGGTGTCATGAGTTGAGATGGCCAGGCATGATGCTCAGGAGTGGGAGGATTCTAGGAGCGGGGTGTCTTCCAAGGAGGGATCATGCCACATAGCAGGATTTGCTTCAGTGACCAAGAATGCAACCAATCAAGAGGACTGAAAAGCAGGATTTGCTTCGGTGACAGAGGGAGCAGCCAATCATGTGGATTGGAGAGCAGTTGTGGTAGAGGATCCAGTGCGGGAGACAAAGCTACTTCCAGATGATTGTGGAGTGTGGTGAGAATACCTCCCTCACTAAGAGGGAGTGTTGATTTTTGTAACTTTGGGCAGATATTCCCACGTGCCCTAGGTGTTGGGCATGTGGGAATCGTCGTGGGCACCACATTACACTTCTTTTGGTGAAAACCTCCTTTGGATTGAAGCTGGGGCTTCATGGGTTTGGTGATGGGCTTTGTGGATTTGGGTTGGGGCTTAACACCCACAAGAAAGTCTAATTTGATGTTGACTTGTGGAGGGGCTTCTATGTTGACCCCTAAGACTTGTATATAATGGAGAGAGGTCATTTTGACATTTCATTGTGTAGAGAGTGTGTGGAGACATGATGGAGTTGGTATAAGTGAGTCTGCACTTGTGCCAATGAGCTTGGTGATTTCAGCAAAGGGAAATTCTGCAATTGTGGCAAATTTGGCCTAGGAGAGAGGCAGTCGTAGAAGGAAGAAATCGTGCAAATCGTACGGAAATATCCGTACAGTTTTTTCGTACATGTACACGGGTTGCAATGGGCACAGTCACATATGTACGCGGGTTGCAGTAAGGTAAATTGTGTACATCTGTACAAAGTTTTTTGGGCAAGAACAAGTCTATACAGGCTGACGTCAGCAACAATACAGGTGATGTCAGTGGGCCGTACAANGATTTCAGCAAAGGGAAATTCTGCAATTGTGGCAAATTTGGCCTAGGAGAGAGGCAGTCGTAGAAGGAAGAAATCGTGCAAATCGTACGGAAATATCCGTACAGTTTTTTCGTACATGTACACGGGTTGCAATGGGCACAGTCGCATATGTACGCGGGTTGCAGTAAGGTAAATTGTGTACATCTGTACAAAGTTTTTTGGGCAAGAGCAAGTCTATACAGGCTGACGTCAGCAACAATACAGGTGATGTCAGTGGGCCGTACAAGTGGTCTGCAACATTGTTGGCATAGGAAATTTCCAGGGTTTTGTTGAGGTTTGGTTTTTTGATTTTTTTGTTTATTGGAGGACAAGGTTGTCCTAAGATTTTGGTGGATTTGTATTGGCTAGGAGGGTTGGTTTTGCCCTCAGAATTTCTGAAATTGACAAAGTTATAGAACAAAAAATTTGTGTCTCATGTGTATTGATGATTCATCTCTGATCTTGTTGTTTCCGCTACATATATTTTTAGTGTAAAATTGTTCAGTGATAACAACTAGGGTTTACTGTTAGTTCACCAAGAAGCAATTTTCAGATCTGAAAATTAGTCACATAGAGTTGCATGTGAAAATTGACAATGGATACCAAGGTTACATAGCCTACTAATGCCATTTAATTGGTTGATCACAAGAAGAAGACGACCAAAGTGAAGAGAATAAAATTTGATTCTATGAAGGACCACTTGATCTCTCACATCGTAGAGAAGAAGATGGTGAAAGATATGTGTGATGCATTATTCACTTTGTATCAAGGTGAACGTCTTCTGCAGGATGCTTTTTGAAGAACAAGCTCACCATCACTTGCATGAGAAATACGAATATTTTGGCAAGCTATATGATGAAGATCATTGAGTTGAGAGATTAACTCGCAACCATAGGAGACAAGGTTGATGAGGGTTAGTTAGTTTGAAGAACTCTGGATGGATTCTCATCATCTTGAAATGGTTTGGTTTGGGTGTGGGATGACTTTGTCTAGAAGGAGACAAGGTTAGAGGCAGTAGTAGCTCGAGACAAGGATGTTCAAAACCTAGCCCTCATTGGAAAGGCGAGGAGAGGAGGCAAGAAAGGAGGACCTGGGAAGGGTTGAAAGAACAAGAAGGAAGACTCAGGTTCTTTGAACCAGGGGAAGAAAAATTTGAGCCATATAAAGTGCTTCAAGTTTAATATAAATGGCCATTGTGCTTCTCAGTGTCTTGAGAAGAAGAAGGGAAAAGGTAAGCAACAACATAAGCGGTTTGCAGGGAATGCACAAGCCACCACAGGAGTAGATGAGCTTGCACCAATATTGAAGACAACCTTCTCCATGGTGTTATGCCTTTACAAGTTTCCATCCATATTGTTTTTGGTGCTAGGTGGTATTTGGATAGTGGAGCTTACCAACAAATCAACCTTCTTCAGAGTAGAAGAACGTAATTTTGGCATGCAGGAGGAGCTTGGTGATGATGCTAAGTTCTTAGTGATTGGGGTGGGTTTTATCTCATTCTGCATGTCAACGAGATAATAGTGACAATTTTTGTGAGCTTTGGCATAGAGGATTAGGTCACTTGAATTATGGAGGCTTGCCTCTTTTGAAGGGCATGGTGGTGGGTCTGTTGGATTTTAAGGTAGAGAGAACAAGAGTGTGCAAGGCATTTGCACTCGACAAGCATGCCGAGACTGCTTTCCCAAGTAGTGAGCATAGATTGAGAGGGATTCTGGATTTGATATATTTGGATGTGCGTAGACTCATGTCGTCAAGTTCGTTGGTAGGTGACATCTATTATGTTTCTTTTTTTGATTACTCTTCTTGGAAAACTTGAATTTATTTTATGAAGGCCAAGGACGAGGTCTTTAGTAGGTTCCAAGAGTTCAATGCTCTTGTGGAGAACCAAAAAGGTAAGAATATCAAGGCACCGAAATTCAACATTGGAGGAGAGTTATACTACCAAGGAGTTATACTAGCAAGGATCGAGAGGGAGTTGACAAAACCTTACTCTTGTAGCAAAATTGGGTGGTTGAAAGAAAGAATAGGGTCATTGTGGAGACATCCAAGGCTTATGGTGCATGACTTAGATCTACTTATGTTCCATTGGGCATATGCTTGTTGTAAGACGGTCTACATCCTTAATAGGTGTCTTCACAGTGTATTGGAGACAAGACACTAGAGAAAGCTTTCACCGGTGGGAAACCCTAGGTATCCCACACTAAGATTGAACCCTCTAGTTTGAAGGGTGTGTTTGATGATATCAATTTGAAGGTTTATAAACCCCACATCCCATCATGCCGAAGACAATAGTGAGTGGAGATGCAAAGTTTGATGAGGATGCATGGTGCTCAAGGTCTTAGGAGCCTCCAACAAAGGTTGAGAAGGCAAAAGCACTTGATGTCCCAAAGGTTTATCCTCGGAGATAAAAAATTTTAGAATCGGGTCAGCAAAGGTTTCGAAGGTGGAATAAATGCTTTAGTATCTTCCATTCAGCGAGGAAGCCTAGGTGGCCTACCTAGACATTGCAAGAGGCAGATGAGCGAGTTGGAGCTCATAAAACTTCTTTTTGGGTGAGTTATCCTCCTACGCTGTTTCCTAATTATGTGGCTGTGATGTCTTCTATTATTGATGCAAAACCTTCTAGTTATGAGGAGGCAATATGTGAGAGTTTAACTCCATCATGAGGATTGATGTGTGGGAGATTGTGCCACAACCAGAAGGGAAGTCAATTATTGACTCCAAGGGGCTTTACAAGGTGAAGTATGCAGCTGACGGTAGTGTTGAGAAATACAAGTCTCAACACTGTTGAGAAGTACAAGGATTGGTTCATAGCCAAAGTATTCTCCTAGAAAGGAGACGTTGACTATGAAGAGACCTTTGCTCCGGATGCCAGGTATACCTCCATTAGATCTATCATGTCCTTAGCATCAGTTTTTGGTTGTTCTCTATATCATGTATGTTAAGGCTGCATCTTTGAATGGACTGATCGAGGAAGAGGTTTATATAAATCAACCTAGAGGTTTTGAGGTGCATGGGCGTCTGATCCATGTATGCAGATTGAATAAGGCCCTTTATGTGGGCTGCAGAAGGCAATCTGTGCCTGGTACTCGAGGATTGATGAGTACTTGTTAGGTTTGGGCTTCACTAATATTGCAACAGATTCCGATCTTTATTATTTATTTGATAAAGCTGATCTGCTTGTTTTAGTCCTGTCTGCAGATGATTTGATAGTTAAAAGAAGTTCATAAAAGATCATAGCATGGTGCAAGACAGAGGTTGTACGCGAGTTCAACATGAAGGATGTAAAGAACCAATCTGGTTCTTACTGATTAATTATCCAAAATACTTGGAATATAAAGATATCCATGAGGATAATAAATAATATAGAAATGTATAAGAGAATGAATATATAAGATGAGATGATTACAATGAGAATGAGGGCCCGTTTATATACCCTTGCAGGGGTGCACTTTCATGAATAGACACTTCATTTATGATGTATTGATTATTATTATTTAATTATTCTCTATTTATATCTATTTCTATATATTTGTGTTCATAACATTGCCTTCCACTTAAAAAGGCTTTGTCCTCAAAGCATGATTAGGAAAAGACCTATATCTTGTTCAAGCAGATCTGTTTTCTCATGATCCTTTGTTTTTGTAGTTGCGATACTTGACGAGACAAAACGATATAATCTTCGAATTCTTGAAGTAATATGTTGCATTTTGTCGGGAGTGATCCATCCCAAATCTACTTTCATGGAAACTTGTTTATTTTTTGCTTGATCTTGTTGTTGGTTGTAACGATTCTTGTGATTTGGATGACGATAAGGTACCCAAAACTCTTCTGGATCTTGTTTGTTGCATCTCTCTTCAACTTTTGATGTTTTTGGTAATTCAATTGGATCAGTGTTTATTCCCTTCTCTGAGGTTAGGGCAGTATTTGGTATCTTCTTTATGGGATCTGTCATAGTTCCCTTGTCGAACATTGATTCTGTATTGATGATTTTATGTGACATTTTCCATTGCAACTATTTTACATTTTCTAACTTCTTAATTTGTTCAATCAAATCTTGATTGAGATTTCTGGTTGAATTCTTTTTCGAGATCTGATTCCTTTTTGTTGAGTTTCTCTTGTATTTCTTGTTGCGACTTTTTTTTGTTTTTTAACTTCTTGATCTGTGCGATCAGGCTTTGACTATGATTCTTAAGACGACAAATTTCTTCGGCTTTATTAGCAACAACATTGTCAAATTCTTTCTGCATCCTTTGTACTGTTTTCTGATCATCTTGGCAGATCATCTTTGAAATATTTTTAAAATCTTCTAATGACAGAACTTTTAAATCTGACGTCATTGAAATGTCTTGGAGCGTAGCGTAACTTTCTTCTTTTTATAGGAAAATATCAAAAACCTTTTTTCCATATTTAAGATAAAAGTGCCCAGCATTTCTAACCAAGTTGAACCCAACATTATGTCAACCGTTTTTGGATACATAGTAGTAACCTTGAATTTAGATATGAATTTATAATCATTAAGTTTCAATTGTAAGTCCTTGATTTCATATTTATTGTAAAAGAAACCTTTCACTTCGATTATACTTGGTTTTGGAATTAATAATTGATTTGCTAGGTCGGCATTGATGTAATTATTCTTTCTATCTGGACGAATGTAAATGCTAATTTCCTTTTCTTGAATATTCCCTCTAAATGTAAGTAATCCCATGCATTTAGTTAGTTAGAAAGTCTTTACCAGAAAATTTTCCTTCCTTAAAATCCATTTCACTTTCGTCCAAAAACTTCCTTTAAAATAAAAATACTTTAAAAACTTTAAATATAATTTCCTTCGAATGTAATCCTTCACTTTATGAGATCCCCTTATACCTTTTGATTTAACTCTAATCCGTGTTCTCCAAAACACTTTTTTTTTTTAAATATAATAATCTTTTAAACTTTTTAATTTGGACTTGGATATAAAAAGAATATCCTCAGCGGTGTTTATATATAACTTATATTTTCCAGAGAATATAGCTTTATATATAATTCTATGACCCTGTTTTATAAACTGTCTCTCATATAAATTAATTACTTTATGTGATATATATATATAGTGGTGGATTATAACTTAATCAGTCATCTCCAATATAACTTAGTGCGCCTTATATAATTCCTCCACTCTAATGTTTAATGTTTGAATCTTGTTATAATTCAAATTCCGAATAGTAGCCCTTGTTACAAAGAGAGAGGCGGGCACCCGCTGGTTTAGTTCAAAACATTTCGGATTTTCCATTGAACTTCACCTAGCCGCAGTGTGGCAATTATTGGTAATCTCTACGATTGGTGAAAACAGCTGTACTTCAAATCCCCTTCACACCGCGACAGAAATATCGCTTGACAGCAGCAATATACAGTTTGACGAGTGGGACCGGTTTAACAGATATAGGCAACAAGATGTTTTCTTCGGGCCTTTTTATTCCGTTCCGTACATAACCCTTTAAACATGGATAGAACTCGTACCCCTTAATTTATTATTATTGCGTGATTTCTGGACAGAGGGTGACGATTAAAATAGAGCGAATATGCTTGCGCCCTTCGATGGACTGTGCCGGCAACAAAGAATATAATAGAATGGTGGCTCTGTCAACAGAATGGAATGATGCTTTCTGAAATTGAATTTCCAGCAGATTTCTTTTGTAAATAATTTTTTTTCACTTTCCTGATTTCTGGCTTTCTTGGATTTGCAGCAGAATGTTCTTCAACAGACTTCTGAGTTTTGTATGGCCAGAGGCCTGAATTGGTCAAAGACCCAAACTATTAGAGAAACTCTGGAAATGTTTTTGTGTGGGGCCACAAGCCTGTATGGCCAATGGTCAGGATCAGCAACAAAGCTCTGATACCAATGTAATGAACCAATCTGATTCTTACTGATTAATTATCCAAAATACTTGGAATATAAAGATATCCATGGGGATAATAAATAATATATAAATGTATAAGAGAATGAATATATAAGATGAGATGATTGCAATGAGAATGAGAGGCCGTTTATATACCCTCGCAGGGGTGCCCTTTCATGAACAGACACGTCTTTTAGATAAGACACGTCTTTTCATTTATGGTGTATTAATTAGATATCCATGAGGATAATAAATAATATATAAATGTATAAGAGAATGAATATATAAGATGAGATGATTGCAATGAGAATGAGAACCCGTTTATATACCCTCGCAGGGGTGCCCTTTCATGAACAGACACGTCTTTTCATTTATGGTGTATTAATTATTCTTTATTTATATCTATTTCTATATATTTGTGTTCATAACAAAGGACATCAATCTTGTGCACTATTTCTTGGGTTTAGAGGTTTGGCATAGTCTGGGTAAGGTCTTCCTCGGATAGGGTAAGTATGCATCTGAGATTCTGAAGAGATTCCAGATGATGGATCGTAAGCCCATGGCTACTCCTATGATACCAAATCTAAAATCGTTAGCAGTTTCAGATTCAATTTCATATATCTATCGATGTACAGGGAGTTGATAGGTTTTCTAATGTATCTGGTGAATACTACTCCTGATGTATGTTTTGCAGTAAACACATGGAGCCAGTGTATGATTGAGCCAAGGCAGATTCACTGTGTTGCTGCAAAGGATCTGGTTCGTTACTTAAAGGGCACAGTCCATCATGGTCTGAGGTATGTAGGAGGTGGTGGGTTGATACTGCAGGGTTTTGTTGATTCTGAAGACGCAGGGGGTAGGAAGAGTACTTCAGGGTTTTGTTGATGTTGGAGACACAAGGAGCAGGAAGAGTACTTCAGGGTTTTGTTTCAGTTTGGGTTCAAGTATGATATCTTGGTTTAGGAGGAAGTAGGTAGCATCGGCACTTAGTTCGGCAGAGGCAAAATACATGGCAGCTAGCTCTGCTAGTTGGGAAATTATCTGGCTTTACAAGTTGATTGCACAGTTGACTGATCAGAGGTTGGAGCCTACTGTGGTATACCGTGATAATCAGAGTTGTATCATACTCTTTGAGAATCCAGTGTTTTGTGATTGCTCCAAGTGCATAGACAACCGATACCATTTCGTTAGGGAGAAAGTTTAGAAGGTTGCAATGATCTTAGAGTATGTTCCTTCAGATTCGCAAGTTGCAGACATTTTGACTAAGCCCTTGGCAAAGGGGAAGTTTGAGATGCTCAGGGAGAGGCTAGGTTTGGTGGATAGCACATTCCTCTCAAACAGGGAGTGTCGAGTTATACCTGTTGCTCAGCTAGTGATAATGCCAGTGATGGTGCAGAAAAGAAGACAACAGAGATGGCACCTTCAGCCTTTGCTTACAGCAGTGAAGAACAGGTTGAATGAGGGTGCAGGAGACAGTGATTTATGTCGCCAGATTCTGGTGGAAAAAACAATTTCGTAGAATAGTTAGACAACGCCATTTAGGTTATTCTTTCTAAGTGCAGAATCTACTCATCATGGTTTGAAAATTAGCAGTCTCAGTGATTGGTCTGATTTTCCCTTGGATGGACACTAACCACCCACTTCAGAATCCAGATGTCATGTGTGTCCACTGTCACAGTGTCCTTTGATCACAACATTTAATTTTTCCAAACCTTTGAATATTTAGGTTTTCAGCCTAACAGCATGCCTGTTTGGAGTCATGTCACTCTCTATATTTTTCACCAATATGCAGCGTTTTTTTGGTGTCTCAGATTGTGTCTTACCTGTACTCATCATGCTTGGGTTCCCTTCCGTATACCCTCAGATGTCATTACTTGCAAATCTGTTCGTCAGATTGATTAATGTTGATTTAAATTATCTGCGCGACTGTTCTAACTCTTGTAAGTCGGATCTGCAATGCTCATGGCGTCATCCATAGCTCGCTCATCCTTAGAGGCTCTCAATCACACTTAGTTACAAAAGCTTCTCCAACTCAACTCCCTGAATCTTCAGGCTTCTCCAACACAACCCATCCATAGATTTAAAATCTTGTTCACAGGCTATATAACGGTGTCAATTTTCACACTAACAGTAGCATTGTCCTGTTCACACTCCACATTTAACAAACTCTCACACACAATCTGTTCACACATGCTGCTTCTTTGGGCAAGAGATGGCTTCAGTAACATACCAATGTCAATGGCCGTATGCCACAAAAATGATGCACAACAGCTTCAGGACATAGTTCCTGCTTTGTTACCATGATAAAACACATGAGATAGCTAACACACACATTTATACCAAAGGTATAAATAATAATTGTCTTATATCTCCATCTCCATCTATGTACAAACAAGGAGGTACGATCAACTATTTATACTCTTCTAGGTAATACAGGGGGAAGCCATTTGCAAGGCTGATCCATGACTGGAGCCCCTAATACTGGCTATTAGTTAGCCACATAGGCTTTTTTATTTTTTCATCCATGAATTACACTTCCCGGAGAAAGCTGCTGGGCACTTCCTCCATTCCGAGGATGGTACCCAAGGTAAACTGGATTCTGCAGAAGCTCAAGGCTTTGTCAACCGTATGCTTAAGAAGAGCTCAACATATCACTTGCGGGAATTGAACCTGGTTGGGAAGGATAATACCCCCTTCTTACAACTGCTCGGGGTGGACCCAATTGACAGCCACATAAGTTTCTACACAATTAAACATTAAATTTTCTAACACCACCTTAATGTTAATCTGAAACACCCACATGATCATAGTAAATTTTATTTTTCTGACAGAAGTCAGGTGCTCTACAACATTGCTGGAGGGAGATGTCATTACTTTGAGTGTGTGTCTATCTTTATGAAATGATCCTACTGACATAAAAAAGGCTGACTATATTACACATGTGCACACTAGCTCAGATCCATCTTAACATCAGATCTATTAATTGCCAAGAGTTTTGCACCTCAAATTTTTTGATCCCTCTTGGCATTTAACAAATCCAGGATTAAGATGGATCTATGCTAGTTTAGCTTTTGTATTTCACAAAAAAAGTGTTTTTTGGTTTTACAATTCTGTCATTACTTCTTTCCATGTGATGAATAGTAGATATTAAACGACATTTAACAATTGAGTGGTAATTTGCCCATGCTCTTCCCAATATGAAACACCTATCTTTGATTTGTAGAATGCATGCAGTACAACAGATGTATTTTGCATAGGTATCCTAATATTGTCATCATTTTCTTCCACACTTGTTCATGGCCTCTTCTAAAAACGACCCCTTGGCATAGACATTGAATTCAAAGAGAGGACTTTGGATGACGGCAATACCTAACAATTCTTCTTTTTCACAATAAGCATGTTATTTTTGTCCTTACAAGTTGCACTCATCTTCAGTAAAACATATTTACTTTCAAGAGAACTGCAAATGATTGTCTGTTCATTTGTCTTATTGAACGGTATGTTCACATAACTGAAGCTTAGTTTGGAGTCTTTAGATCTCTACATACAATTGAAGTCCACTTTTTGCTTTTCTCGTATTCATTCAACGCATTTGCAGAGTTTATCAACTGGAATGAAGCTGTGGGGAGTCATTGCGGAGGTGAATAGTAAGGATCTTGTCATTAGCCTCCCTGGTGGCCTGCGTGGGATTGTCACTGCATATGAAGCATCTGATTCCTTATCAGAGTTACAAAGCATAATGCTAAGTACTGCTCAAGATGTTATTATAAAGAAGAAACTACACAAGAAAGAAATCTCAGAATCCAGAAATGTAAGTTGTATTACCTGGATTTTGTATTTGCTGTCATTGATTCTTTTTCTACAAAACTTATATAATTACAGGTTTCTTTGTAATTATTAGCTAAATAGGTAACCAATTAATGTGTTTTTTATGCTGTACTTTTTCTTTTTCTTTTTTCAAGTCTCTTTTACATATATCCTTGTAATCATTCTTCCTCCTTTTTCCCTACTGATCATGCCACTTTGTTAGTAATTACTTGGTATAACACAATCAAATTTGTTTTGCTCATTGCTCTGCAGGAAACTGGGAATTTGTCCATAAAGGATCTGTTCACAGTAGGACAGCTTGTTCCCTGTGTTGTCTGCAAACTGGAGCGCGGTGAGGAAGATGGAGCTATAAAGAGCAGTAAAAAAATCTGGCTGTCATTGCGACTCAGTTTGCTCCACAAAGGACTTACTATTGATGCGGTTCAAGAGGGAATGGTATGATCTAATAACTTGTTTGGAATTCCCCAGTCAACTAAACACATATGATGACATAATCTAAGTGTAATAAATCTATATTCCTAAACGGGAATGCATACAAATATTATCTAAATGTCTATCATGGCATAGTCAAAATGAAATAAAGCTATAGTACTAAATGGTAATGTAAACACATACGAGATAAGACTTTTCTAATTCTCTCAACTGTGGTGTTTTAAATCTCTGTTTGAAATATACACAGGAAGAAGAGGGCTAAATATTATAGCCATATAAATGTTATTTCCCCACCATCTGCCAAAATATATGTTCTGTTATGGGCTGAATTATAGCATTTCTATATTTTTGACACTATTTCCACGCTCCTTTTTTTTTTCCTCAGAAAAAATCGTACTTTTATTTCCAGTCAGAAACCAAAATACATTCTTCAAGATGCAACTGCGTATGACAAAAAAGTAAGCTGTTCACCAACAACCAGTTCATCATGACTCCAAACCTGTTTAGCATTCTAACTAACGCTTTCAGTACAGACCTCCCAAAATAATCTTTTATAAGCTGACGAACAAAACCACAAAATAAGGCTTTTAAAAAATTCATAGACCAGGACTAACATATGTACAATTTTTCTCCCTCCCACAGGCACTGTTTAAAAGTCAGAAATAAGACAAGACCTCGAGCTATGTAAGGAACCTTCCAAAAAATCTTCTTCTGTAATAGTGTTTTGTAAGCATTGTAGTCCCTCCTTAGATATGGAGTCTGCCTGTTTGTTGAGCTCCCAAAAGATATGTGCAAAGGAGATCATCTGAAACCTTCCAGCAAGATCCTTTATATGCATGGATATATTTAGTAAACCAGAGTTTTGTACCTGAAGAGAGTCATTCATCCAGTTGAGCGTGAATGCTGAGTCCTCAAAGACCTGGAGGCATACTATATCTTTATTTATTGAAGACTTCATGAGTAATAGTAGAGCCATGAACTCGCTCAGGTTGTTTGTACCCAAATCTATGTTTGCTTTGCCAGTGAAATAATGTAACTCTGAGAGGTAGAGAACATAACCCACACCACAGAGCTGACCTGCTGCCTGAAAAGCTCCAGGGGTGATTTTTATCTATATCACCAGATCCTCCACTCTTCTTTGTCTTCTTATTTTATCTTTGATCTGAAAATTTGGTAATAATGCTAGTCACTGTACCACAACTTGAAACAGTGGGGTTTTAGTATCTTCAGATATACAAGCATTATAGGCTAACCAGATCCTCCAGATGACAAGGAAAGGCACAGCCCTGAATTTTTTTAAATCTCTCCTCTCAAACCAATCTTTAAAGTTATTATTCAAAGGGAATGCTATCCCTTTCCTTGCTTATATATCAAAAAGAAGAATATCTCTTTGCATAATGAAGGTTATTGCATTCCTTTGGGCAACAAAGGGAAGGCCCTTTTTTACAATGAAGGTTATCCCTTTGTATAAGAAGGGAAAGCAACATAAGTAGATCAATAGTGCACAAATTTTCAGATAATGTGTCATGCCCCCTCCCTTTTGACCTCATTAGAGGGAGGGCGTATTAGTCTAAGGGGGCTCCCCTGTAGGCTATAGTGTTAGAAAAGTGGGTGTGCTCGTTTAACCATAGACAGTATAGCAATATTGTCACCCAACCATAGGCACGAATGCCACTCGCGAGCACCTTGACCTTGACAGAGAGAAGAATTCTGGTAGCAAATCAATAGCCAACCAACGCCAATGCACCAAGCAAGGATAACCAAGACTGATCAGAAAGTCCAACCTAGAAAGACCGAAATTACAAGTTGCAGTCACTGCAGCTGTAGTTGCTCCCCAGACTTGCGCACTACCAGATTTCTGCAGTTTCGAATTGTGTGTATCAAATGAGCTCTGGCGCCTTATATTTATACTGCTCTTTCCAGGCTGTCTGGGCCGACTTCTCTTTCTGGAGGCTAAAGACTCAATATAAAATATTCTCTTTAGCCGACTTTACTACTAGGGTTATGTCCAAGTCTTTTAGGGTTCTTCTTGCTTCCTGGTATATTCTAATCTCATCAAAGGTCACAAGTCAAGGTTAATACCTCTCGCAACTACCATAATATCAACACTCCCTCCTAGCTAGGGAGGTATAAAAGGCAATGGTCTTGAGCAAAAACAAACCATGCAATTGATAGCATCATCATAGCCACACAGGCTATCTCTCATGATCAAATCACGAGCACTGTCAACATTATCCATCTGGATAATCTCCATGACAATCAGTACAATGTCATCTGATAGAACACAACTGTGTCTATCCATAATAGTACATAACTACTATCCAGTGGTACACAGCCATACCAAGTAGCACACGACTACTAACCAGTGACACATAGTCACAATCTAGTACATAACTACTATCCAGTGGTACACAACCACACTAAGTAGCACACATATACTTGATATGTGACGTATATCTGTGGCGTATAGTCACAATTATTGGAACACATCCACCACAAGAGTATATTAACTACTGCTCAGGACATGGCTACCTCTTACAAATAAATAATATCCGATATCAACTCGATGAAACAACATCATGACAATGAGTCATCATCCTTCCACCATCCATATCCGGAAATACATCCTCATACCAGCGAACAACCATCCCATCATTCCCGACCATTCACCCAATCCCATTCCTCCATCAATCACAGCAACCGACAGAACGAGTCTCCCCAGGAACGCCCCCATTCTAACCGGACCACACCACCCAACCATTCCAACACAAACCACAACCCGAGAATGAGTCCCACCTGTGGAACGAATCTGCCCCGACCACTCTCCAAGAAACAGACCCGTCCCACCAACCCAAAACCATCTTCCCAAACCCGCCACAATCAGGAACCGGAAACAATGACGTCCACTCCAGCACCATCTCTACCTGACCACTCACCGAGAGTGACCGCCAAGAAGAATGACTGCCCCAGACCATTCCCCCACACTGACCACAAGGGGAACCGCCGCCCATGGTACATCATCAATCTATCTAACCATTTTCATTAAGAAAATGACCGTCCGATCTGGACAATTTTCCAAACCCAAAATGCCTGTCCGGCCAAAATCTCAAACCACCTTCCAAACTCGAAAGGAACCCATCCCTAACTACTTTAAACCCGAAATGACCATCCATAAATCAATGATATACTGCCTCCCACCACGAGAGCCATCTCTTTCATCTATGGGAGTTATCTCCACGATCCCCAACTTGTCTCTGTATATGCAGTAAACTTATCCCGCATAAAGGTTTTGTCAAAATATCTCATGGTTCCGCTTCATATGTGAGATATACTGAGCTTCACTTCTCCTTCTTCCCGGACTTTATTCACAGTAGTATTTGATCTCAATGTGTTTCAACCATTCATGAAACACCGGGTGTTCTGATAGCCTTATACAACTCGGATTGTCACAATATATTATGGTAAAATCTGGAACTCGACCACAATCCGAATCAACTTTCTAGAAGCCATATCATGGTACATGCCTCTACATGTTAAGTGAGTATATTCTCGTCATTGTGGCCGGGAGTGTGATAGACTTTTTGTTTCTACCGCCTCAAGATATCATAGCAGCCTAAGTCAAACACATCCATGGAGTAATTTCTTCTCGGTTTTCTCTCAGACTTCTAATCAATCAGTGAATCCATGAAGTCAGATATCACCGGATGAGGTATATCTTAAAACCATAGTTTAGTGTCCCATGAATATATTTTAGAACATGCTTTGCAACTATCCAATGCTCATGTTTGGGTTCCACCCGGAATTGGCTTAGGTGTTTACAACAAACAAATATTCCGTCGAGTATTCACTAAATACATTAATGACCCAATCAATTGCTGATATATGGACAGGTCTACCGATCAGAATTTGAGTCTCTTACTTTCCTTATATCCGTGGTCATAGGAGTGTCCATGGATTTGCAATCCATCATTCCAAACTTCAAAATAATCTTTATTCCATACTTTCCTTGTCCAAGAAACACTTCAATTAATGCTTTTCTGCCATACCTCTAGTCCAAGTAATGCATGAGACCTAGGTCTTTCATATCAAACTAGAAGTTAGTTCCTTCTTACACCGGGTGATGAGAGACTCTTTCACCGCCAAGAATAAATCATCATATAGCAGTAGAACGTGCATTGTTCACTTTACTCTTTCAGTAGAGATTTAACTGCATGACTTTTGAGAAATCAGGTTTATTAGTAAAACTGTTTATTCGCATACCAAGTTTTGTTGCTTATCCAGCTACAGTTTTAATCTACAAACGGAGTGTTCTTTGAGGAATTTGGAAATCTTTAAGTTGTTCAATGTATACTTTTCATTGTTCTATTGAGAAAACTGCTTTAGCATCTCCATTCATAAACCTATCCCATGGAAGTTAGTAGGATATACTGTTTCTATTAGAAGTGAGTATTCGCAACAAGAGTAATTTTGTTCTATCATAATTTTCCTCCTTTTCTTGGAGTAGAACTCCTAGTTACTAACTTATATTTTGCATTTTTTCTAATGCCTGCCTCCTCATGCATGCTGATCTTATAGACCCATTGAGTTACTACCATTTTTCTTTTGCCTAGGCACATCACATCATTTTTCATGATGGATCAATATTCTTCCAATATGGCTTCTTTTCCATTGTTTCTTCGGAAGTTGCCTCCTTCAAATGTGGTAGTCTTCTGTTTAGAAGCTTTGTTACATGTTGCATAGCCGAGAATCTTTTGGGCTTTTTGTTTTCCTCAAGGTGCCACTTTGGGGCTTTCTTCTTATTGTAGAGTAGCTTCAAGCCTATCTGGACATTTCTTGGTTTTAAGGGACTGGTCTCAGGTCCATGGTCACACGAATGACTGCCAGTTTCTGTTCTCCATCTGACCTCCCACGTGCCTCCTGTACCTTCACACCTTCTCTCCATAGCTCTCCATGACTCTTTGTTTCTCATCTTCACTGAAATGTCACACCCCAACCCTGCATGACGTTCCTAGACACAGACCTATACTTCTGGATGATCCACCCATCCCATTCCCTCTCCCAAGGGCCCCAACCCTCCCTCATCCCTGTGACAAGGAACAATCCAAAGACTCAACTGCCTCAAATATCAGGCTCTCCCAGCTCTCTTGTCACATCCCTCCACAGACTCCAAGCAACATACAATACACTCATTGCCTCCCACAGACAAAACCCGACCTGCCTCACAGCCTCAACAAAGATCTTGTCTCCCTCCACACAACCACTTGGGTCAGGGATGATCACATAACCACCAACCTCCACCTTCCACCTGTCCCTGACGCATTCCCACATCCTGCCCCAAGGTCCTGATCTCTGTCAAGAGGCTCCCATCTCCCAGCTTTAATTCTTGAAACCGTCCTAAAACTTTGGTCCCTTGTCCCCAAGAGGTATAACCAAGTCTTTCTGAGTAATCATCTATGAAGATTACATAGTAAAGAGAACCTCCCAAAGATTTGGATCAGCACTCCAATCAAGAACATCCGGGAATGTATTAGATCTAGGATTTTCTTACATCTATTATCGCTACTTGAGAAAGGCTTCTTAACATTCTTACCAAGAGAACACATCCCTTTGCAAATTCCCTTCACGTGTAGATTGTGCTATGGTATTCCTTCAATCCATCTTGAGGAAAGGTAATGCTTGATAGTTGATATGAGCATACCTTTCTATGCCAAAGTTCACTGAGATTGATTTCATCATGTACAAGAGCTTCATTATACGTTCTAGTAGTCTGTATAACCTTCCTTCACGAGTTCCAATAACCATAGCATTCTCTATGCTGGAGTCTCTAGACCAAGATAATAATTCTTTCCACCCACAAAAGGCTATTTTGTTTCCTTTGTGTTCTAGGCAAGATATGGATACAAGATTCTTCTACATACCGTGCACATATACATACTGCCTTAAATCTGAACATTGTTACTTGTTTTCAATTTGATGGAGGCTTGACCACCCCTTCGACCGGATATGTGTTCTATTCCAAGTTCTACCTTGTAGGTGTCTCCTTTTTCATTCAGACAGAGAGTCTCACTTGATCTCCTCACATATGCCCGGAAGCTCCACTCACACTATCTTGGCCATGTCATTTCAAGAGTTCCCCTGTGCAGAGTCTAGTGTAGATGATCCGCTTTTTCATTCATGATTTTTGTTGACTGGTATAACCAATCAAATTTTGACTTTGACCCAAAATCTCAACCTTGACGCTTTTTCCTTCTGAGAGTGCCAAGAGGTGCGCTATATTAAGGTGCACTAGAATATCTTCTTCTTGAGGTAAGGTGTTCCATCATAAGGTGTCGGCAGAGTTTTTAGGGTTTTTGCAACTCCAGACCGCTAGTAACCCCATGCAATGCTTCTGGGTGAATTGCACTCATGAAACCCTAGCGACAGCTCTTCAACGAAAGCTTGATATCCTTATGGCTTAGCTTCCTTCCTGTGGTTAGATTGAACAGAAGGAGGTGTGGGCCCATAACCTATTGTAAATTAATGGATGTGCTCTGCTTTAACCATATACAATATGGCAATATTGTCACCTAACCATAGGCACGAATGCCACCACCGAGCACCTTGAGTTGAGAGAGAGAAGAATTCCGTAGCAAAATCAATAGTAAAACTAAGCATGCATCAAGTAAAGATAACTATGATTGATAAGAAAGTCCAACCTGTGAAGATCGGGGAAATTATAGCTGTGTGAGCTGCAATGGCTTCCTGCATTCTTTATATTGATTTCGCTGATTTATGTATCAAATGAGCTCATGCCATTTATAATGCTTCTTTTCCAAGCTGCCCGGGCCGATTTCTCTTTCTCGAGGCTAAAGACTCAATATAAATATTCTCTTTGAATAATTTTACTTCTAGGTTATGTCCAAGTCTTTTAGGGTTCTTCTTTCTTCCTCGAATATTCTAATCTCATCAAGGTCACAAGTGGAGATTAACTCCTGCAGCTAACATAATATCAACATACAGCCCAAAGAAAGGAGTCGGGAGTAAAAGAAGCCACCATGAGGGAAACACTTGGACAAGTAATCCCTAACAAAATGAACAGCCCACACCCAACTCTGTTGTCACCCAAAAACAAGGAGTTTCTAAATGTCCACAAGAAAGACAGAGGAGTCCACTCGACAAAAGCCACCCACGACGATCCCCGACTCAGCCACGCCCCATTCTGAGGGCTGTTTAACCCCTCTCATTGCCGAGTCTTTGCAACCCCCACCCGCCTCAGCCTCTGACCCATCTCCGCACCAGGAGTCCTACACCAGTTTCAACCGCCGTGATATTCGGGATCCTCGGAGGCCCATCCACCGCTTTGCGGACAAAGCCAAGTCCTCCCAGCAAGAAGGCTGATCCCAATCATACCGGGAACAGCGACTCAAGTGTCGGCTCAAGGAGCTGGCCTGTGGTGGTCCCAGGAAATTCCCACTTCAATCAAGGCACGTGAAGGCTGGAGTGACAGCAATCGACAGCCACACCGGGAGGTCCCCGGCCCCCGTCCCTTGCTGCTCTGGAGGAAGCCACAGAGGCCATTAATACTGTTGAGGATTTAGGAGGTCCCGATCCCCAACTCCAAACCCCAAACTCTGGATCCAACCCCAGTGCCCAGGATGAGCCAAGTGAGGGTCGATCCCTCATTCTTGCAGGTCGTGGGACTACAGGAAGGCAAAGGCAGCTTGACAAGGTGGATTAGCAAGCAGTGGCAAGGAGGCCGGTACCCGTTTCAGACCCCAACACAGTTTCAGCCTCGCTGATTTTCCAGCCAATGCTTAATGCCCAAACCCAGATTTATGACAGCCAATTAAACTCAGCATAAACATAAATTTCAGAACTGAAATATGAGGATTCTGAATATCATTTTAATGCAGAAATTAAATATATCAGCAAAGCACATAAAAACTCAGAAAATGACACAATGATTTTTTGGTCAATAGCTTAATTTGAAAAACCCATAAGTGGAAAACCAGTGAGAGGGGAGTTTTTATTATTTGTGAGCTTCAGAGAAATTCTGTTATATGCCGTGATTCATCTTCAGAAATTTAATGACAAACTTTTCTCAACTTGCCAAGTCTTCACACAGAAATGAGCAAAACTCCCTCAAAAATTCTTTCCATAATTTTCTGCAGTAAATTGCAGGTCTGCTCCTCCATTTCTGTGCCTCAAAATGGCTGTAATGGATGCCTTGAAATTTGTGCCAACAGAAGCAGCAAATTTCTGGGTGTATTAATGGATGTACAGCCTCCTTGAAAATCGTGTCAAACTTTCCAGAAAACACACATCAAATCTCCTCGATTTCTGTGCAATAAGGGAGCTGTATGGATTGTTGAAATCCGTACTGTATGGCCTGTGTACAGTGGCTGTACCTTCTTCGAAATCTGTGCCAAAAACCGAACCGTACGGACTGTGTAAATCCATACTGTATGGCCAGTATTTATCGTTGCTCCTCTTTCTCGACATTTCTGTGCTAAACAAGAGGCTGTAATGGACCCCGAATCCGATATACTTCCAGCGGTTTTGCTGTGTATGCTCTACCTCCTGCCTCAATTTCCGTGCTAGTTTCCTGCCTTTGAATGCGTACCCAGCTCTGTAGAAATGGCCTTTTCCTCAAGCTCGAAAATGCTCTCTTGCTCTCTCAAAAATGTCTCAACAACCAACAATGGGTGCACCCTCCTTACCCTAATCAACCTCATGAGGGAATCTCAAGGGTCATCTCATCTAACGGTTGAGATTAGACGAGATCAACGGTGGGGATAAAATCACTTTAATTACCCACTTTCCCTAAGTCTCAAAAAGTCACTTTTTAATTTGCATCTCACAAATTAAATGACTAGGGTCCACATTAGGCCCTCTTTCACCCCTTGGATGCCTAGGTGATGAGAAACACTTGCCTAGGTACGTTTTAATTAATTTTAACAACCTGATCGTAGAGTGAAGGACCGAAGAAGGGTTAACTGGCAGCAAAACAGGGAATTCGTAGTAGATCTGCAGTCAAAAAGAGTTGGCATCTATCCCAGGTTTCATTATCTAGTTTTCTGAGGGGTTTAGGAGATAGAGTACTGCTACTGTTGCAGCCATTAGGGTTATTACAGTTGTTCTTGTGTGCATTTTGCTGCTTCTGTTGCAGCCCTTAGAGGTAGATGTTTTAGAGGTATTTTGCAGCTGTTGCAGCCCTTATGATATATGTGTATAGGGCTGTCTCAGTGGTATTTACTATTATTTGTAGTACTGTGCAGCCATTGGGGAATTTTGTAATGCCATGATGATGGGGTACAAGCCATAATAAGGATGCCATAATTATCTCTGTTTGGCAATATTACTGTCTATTATTTGTTGTGTTTCATATGTGTGTTGAAGCTGCTACAGCAGCCTCTAAGGTTCTATTATTGCTATGGTTGTCAAGCCCCCTGCTCTCTAGCCCATGAAAGTTGCTAACCTGTTGACTGTTACATGAATACACACTGCTGGTAATAAAAGTACGCAGAGAATTGGTGGGAATAAGCTAATGATCCGTTTGTATGTGAACTGGGAAATACAAGATTATTAATTGCTCCTAGTGGACATTGCTTAAGGTTTGGTGATCAGTAGAAACTGCTGTGGTTGTCGAAGGAATGCTACAATTGTAAATACACCAACAATCTGCCCTAAAACCCTAATTTTTCCCTAGGGACAGTACACAATGTCATTCAAAAGGGATAACCGTCGCTTCCATGAAAGGAAGAATCTACATAAATTTAGGCCAATTTACTTTTCCCAATGACTGTTGTACTTTGGGATCACCCTGGTTGGAGATTTCTAAGTAAAGGTCATTTTGGAGTTACAACCCCCCTTCTAGAACTACCCTCAACCTAAAATTTCTCCCACAATCACTCTCTTTATTGTCTCTTAAGGGGTAAGAAAGTCCAAACCCCTTGAATAAGTCCCTCTTGGTATTAATTTAAGGCTAGAATCACTAATGAATACCATAATTACCCCCATCCCACGTAATCTTTTTATGAGCAATAGTGAACCAACCTACTGTTGAGAAATGTAGCTTGAGTTGGGACTTCTTACACATGGTTCAATGTGAACATGCAGGAAGTGGTTCGAGACATTTCTTTAGTGACCACTTCGGAAAAGTGGGAAATAATTACATCTTGTAATTTCACTTGAAAAATAAAAGAAAAAGTGAAAATCTTATGTTTTGAAGTCAATTAGTTGTAGGAATCGAAATGAAATGTTCGAGAACATTAGTGACTTAGATTATTATTTAATCTTAGCCATACATTCATGATTGAAATAGGTGGCAGCTAGGATTGAGGAGATTAGTTATTGTCTTTCATAGCATAAGTAGGACAAGATAGAAGAGGTCAATCACACAAGAGGAGAACAAGAGAGCTGAAGGAAGGACATATTTCATTCAAGGAGAAAAGGATCAGATCGCTGAAGTGACTAGCAAATACAACAGACTGTACACTGCTGTAGCAGTCTTTTCTATGCATAGGCTGTACTTTGTCTTTAGTGATTGCTTAATTGTGCTTCCATGTTGAGAGAAGAGGAAGAGCAATCTGCTATTCAGAACAGGCAAAAAGAAGTAGGTTGTACTGTTGTAGTCTTTTCCTTTCTTACACAGGCTGTACACTTCAGATCTAAGAGATTTAATGACCGTAGAGCTGCTAGTTCAAAGCAGGCTATAAAGGTCACCCTGTAAGCTTTGATCAAGGAACTAGAAGCTGATTCGAAGGAGAAATCCCAGTGTATGTGTTTTATTTCTTCCGCTGTTCTTTTTTCAGCTAGTGTGTGATTGGTGCAATGTTCAAAAAATTAATTTTCTGCTATTAAATAAATTCTGTTTTTGAGTTATTTAATGAGAGAACATTAGGACAAGAGTGAGCTAGGCTAGAAAAAAATTACATGGTATCAGAGCCAGGTTTCTCTGATTGAGATCTTCAAGGGTTTGCAGCAGTAAATTAGCTGTTGGAAAGAAGGACAAGCAGTTACAACATTTCAATATTTCTTCTAGAGACTGTTTTTTAGATCTGGGAGTTTGTGCACTATATCTCTTTGAGATGTGGCCTCAGCTAGCCTTAGATTCGAGGATAGATTGGACGGTGCCTCAAATTTCTTGTCGGGAAATTGAGGGTTACTTTGTTATTAGAAGATAATGATCTTTTGGATATTGTCAAGGATGTTGTGGCTTTGCCTACAGATTTGCAGCAATTGGCAGCTCACAAGAACAAGGAAGTGAAGGCCAAGTGGATGGATGCCATAAATGATCATTCGATCCCTCATATATCCGAGAAGAAAACTGCAAAGGAGATGTTCGATGCCTTGGTTGTCCTCTATCAGAGTGAGAACATAAACATGAAGGTGATATTGCGAAACAAATATAGATTCATAGAGATGACCATATCAGATTCAGTCATTAGTTACCTTATGAAGTTCACACGGATTTGTGACCAACTTGTAGTAGTTGGGAAGAAGATTCCAAACGCAGAGCTAGTGAACATGTCACTGGATGGATTCCCAATTTCATGGGAACTGTTATCCCCATTTTGTGGGATAACTAAGGAGATGATGTCTCGAGGCCCTCAGGTTGCAGATATGGAGTGCCGATAGACCACATGACTAGTAGTGTCCACTTGCACATATGCAAGCCCGCTCTATCACCATAGTTTGGATCCATTGTCAGCGCATCCACCACACCAGCTAGCTTCTGGACGATACATGGGTCTTGCTCCATGCGGTACAAGTCAGGTATTGTAGCAGGTAATCACCCTAATATTTGAGGCATTTGAACATGTTGTATTTAAGTTGCTTTTGATTTTAGAACGCCTGCTTGGACATTATGCTTTTGACCCTGTTTTACCTTGGTGAGTGTCATAGATTTCCTAGTAAGTGGCCAACTTTTGGGGAAGGGTTGCAACTAGGGGTCCCTTGAGAGGTTATCGTACCATTCCCAACCATAATTACCACTTTCCGCTCATTACACTCCCATCATATTGCTCTCTTCTAGGCCCTTTGACTTTAGTGACCCAAGGAAGGCATGTACCTCATTTCATGGGAAGAAGGGGTTGAAGGCCCAGGGGGATGGTTGCTGGCAAAAGATAAGAGCCTAAAATATAAACCTTCTAGATGCTTGCCCGGTCAGGTCTGGAGAACGATGAACTGCTTCTCTAGAAAGAATTGAAGATTGCTCAATATCAAACACATAATAAATATCCCACTTGAATATAAGACTAACACAAGTGCATTACAACGCTTTACATGGTTACCCCTATGGCACTTTGTGGACCTCTTTGTTCAAGTGACACTATGTTACTGGCCCCCAAGCTGATCGATTCACTATTGGGAGTGCACACGTGTTTGGATCATTGATTAATTAATAAATGGCAATAAATGGGTTTGGAAAAAGGTTGCATTGAGGAAGAAGGTGCAACACACCCCCTACAAAGGTACCCATAAATGAGATAATACGAGCCCTTGTATGTCATGAAACTCATTGATCTATGAAGTCTAGACCCCTATCCACCTCATCATCCACTACATGACCTTGAATGGGCATCCTTGGGAGCATTCCTTACTTGAGGGTTTTGGTCTACCCAATAGGACTTTTATGACACCCCTCCCATACCTAAACTTGGTCAATTATATAGGGTCTTGGAGCATTTGTTTAATTTGATGAGGTGGTTTTGATGCACATATTCAGGTGCCTTGTTTATTAGATGTGGTTTGCACTTGCCATGATATTTTGACTTGAGATCCTTGGAAGGCCTGCTTATTTGTTTTGTAGGACCTTGTTTGGTGGACAATTTTGGAGGAACAAGACTAGCTTGGGCTTCCATGGGGCTTGAAGCCCACGGGTTGGATGCCAAGGGTCCACATGCCGAATCATGATGACTTGCCTTTGAAGGCCTGGAAGACACCTTGGAAGACATAACCTAGCCCTCACATGCCAAACAACTTGCCTAGGAGAGGCAAAACATCACTTTTGGAGGCTTGACATCACCTAGGGCTAGGGTTTGGTGGTGATGGAGGTGTTGCTCATTGACACATGGCACATTTTGAAGGAAGGAGGCTTTAGACCATGAAGAAGAGGCTTAGATGAATGAGAAGTGGCCTTTGGAGGCCTAGCCATACTTCCCCAACTCCAACGACTTGCTACAAGTGTCAAACGTCTCCCTAAAGGGGTGACGTCATCTTATTTTAGGGTTTCTAATGTGCAAAAAGTGTAAATTAAATATTATTATTTGGTTTAAGGGGTAAGATAAGGGTTGTTGACCGCATATCTTATGTTTTACCCTTTGAATGTGGACAAACTATGTTTTAGAGTTTTAGTATAAATAGAGATTATGTTTTACCCTTTGAATGTGGACAAACTATGTTTTAGAGTTTTAGTATAAATAGAGATCATTTATATCTCATTTGAACATAACTCTTCCATTTTGAGAAGTACTTGGCTGAAATTTGCGCCCTCCTTGGGCAACCTTCTCTCTCTTGTGCTCTTTTATCTTGGTTTCTTTATGCTATTGGTGGAAGAAGTAGTGCGCTACCCTTCTTTGAGCTTTTCTTTGGCATGTGTGGTGGATTTATCTCGGTAAGAGGAAGTTTATTTTGTCATCTCTTGAACTAGGTAAAGGTTTATCTTGTTGATACTTCATTGCTTAGTCACAAGTTTGATTTGCTAGATTTCTTGGGGAGTATAAGGATTTTCAACCCCACCATTTTCTATCATTTTGTCTAGAAATGATTTGTTGCACAATGTTTTACTAGGAGAAGTAAAAGGGTTTACACCCTCCTAGTATCTCCTAGCTTAACATTTGCTTGCCTTGGGGAGTAAGAGGGTTTGCACCCCCAAGTATAATTGCATTGGAGAAATAAAATATTGCATTGGTTAACGTGAAATTTTATCATTTGAAGGTTGTCTAAGTTGGAATCAATTCTTTGCTCTATAAGCTTGATTGAGCCACTAGGGCATCATCTTTTCTCAAGTAGTTCATGCTGCTGTTATAAAACTTCATCTACAGCAATTAGGGCTGCAGAAACTCTAATCAAACTTCTTAAATAACTCTTAAATCAACCACTAAAAGTTGCCTAAAGTTTGCCCACATAACCTACTAGGCCTAGCGCATCTCTTGGTAGATTTTGGGGAAGTTTTAGTGGCTGATTTTCTTGCTGTAATAACTTGTTTGTTACAGCCAATAAGGCTGAATAATATCTCTGCAATACTATTGTGTAACAACCTTGATTCATTGCTAAAGTCTAATGCTATCTTACTTGAGTTGTTTTGGTTGTTTCTAGTTTATCTCTTGCTCTTTCAACTAGAATTTTAGCAACTTGTTTGCAACATTCATTATGATTTTCATTGCTGATATATACTGCTACTAACTGCTGCAATTAGGGACAGCAAGCCTAACTTGCTGGTCCGTCATATATTTGGGCTTGTATCATCGTTTTCCTTGTGTCTCAGGCAGGTACAAATCAACATCAACAAGGTCTACTACTTCTTGGCAACCTTGGCTACCATCAAGACCTTATTCAAACCCTTCTCCATACATAATAACTTGACCTATAGGGGCATCCATTCATACATCACATTTTTCGTCTCATTTCCCCTTAGGGTCATCGAGATTCTCCCCTTAGAGGTGATTCTATCATCTCTAAAGGGACGGGAATACCTGCGTAAGGTGACAGTGGGTAGGTGTTCTCAAAGTAGTCGCCATTTGGTGGTTGGGTCGGGCTTTGCCCAACCTACAACTTGTGTGATAACAAGAACCATTTGTCAAAGGTATTTGTGCTCTCGAGAACCTTTCTAACTTTGAAATGCCAAAGGCTAGCAAAAGGGTGGTGACGAGAATCTAGCCCTATTTGGTCTGACAAATAAGGGCAAAGGTAAAGTACCCAACAAGGTCATTTGTTATAAGCATGGTCATTATGCGTTAGAGTGTCTATATAAATAGAAGGGTAAAGGGAAGTAGTAGTAGAAGTAGGTAGTAGTCTCTTAGAAACCCTGATGAATGGGTTTGCTTCCAAGTTCGAGAAGGATTTCTCGATGGTATTTTGCCTTTGTACCAATGCAGTTCCTAGTAAGGGGTGGTATGTGGACAATGGGGCATCTTGTCATATAGCATCATCCTGATATTTATTTCTAGTCTAACATAGCAGGACTCAAGAGTATAGGTTGAGCTTGGTGGTGATGCTAAGTACTAGTAGCTAGAGTTGGTACTATTCCCTACCAGCTCGAGTGAGATAATTATTTAGATTTGATGATGTCTTATTTGTTCCAGGTCTCCTGCTATGTTAGACTATGTTTTCTAGTCTAACATAGTAGGACTCAAGAGTATAGGTTGAGCTTGGTGGTGATGCCAAGTACCTAGTAGCAAGAGTTGGTACTATTCCCTACTAGCTCGAGTGAGATAATTATTTAGATTTGATGATGTCTTGTTTGTTCTAGGTCTTAGGAAGAACTTGATTTTGGTTTTGGTTATGGAGAATAAGGGCTTTGTAGTTCAGTTTAAGAATTAGCAAGTCCTTATTAGGCCGAAGGAATATAGCCCAGTTACAACTTAGGTAATAGGAGTTAGGGAAGGAAATCTTTATTGGTTGCAAGGTGAACCTGTTCAAGCCCAAGTTCATAACAATGACAACTTGTGCGAGTTGTGGCACAAGAGAATGTTGCACTTGCATCACAAAACATTCCCTATTCTGAGGGAGATTGTCACAGGTCTTCTAGAGTTAGGTATCGAGTAGCATGGAGTATGCAAAGGGTGCATGCTTGACAAGCATGCCAAGGCTATTTCTCAAGTTGCGAGCATAGGTCTAAAGAGATTTTAGACCTAGTAGATTTGGATGTTTGTAGACTGATGTTAGTAGCATCAATTTCAGGAAGCATGTACTATGTTTCCTTCATTGATGACATCTCTCACAAAACTTGGATCTACTTACTAAATACCGAGGATGCGATCTTTAATAGGTTTCAGGAGTCAAAGCATTAGTTGAGAACTAGACAGGGAAGAAGATCAAAGCCTTGAGATTAGACAATGGGGGTGAGTATGCATCCGAGGAGTTTGAAGCTTTTTGCAAGGAGGTAGGACTTGAGAGGGAGTAGATTATTTCGTACAATCCACTATAGAATGGGGTTGCGGAGCAGAAAAATCGATCCATCATTGGGGTTGCTAAGACCATGATTCATGACTAAGACTTGTCAATGTTTCTTTCGCTAGAGGCATGCAACACAACAATCTACATCCAAAGCTGGTGTCTTAAAAGGATCTTGGAGGACAAGACAATAAAGGAGGCATTCATTGGTGTAAAGCCAGAGGTGAGTCATTTTTGCATCTTTACTTGTCTAGTGTATATCCATGTCCCAGTAAAAAATAAGAGTAAGTTGGAACCCTCCAACAAGAAGGGTTTATTTGTAGGTTATAGTGAGAGTTCCAAGGCCTGCAAGGTCTATATCCCAGAGTAGAGGAAGACATCATTGAGCAGGGACGTAAAGTTTGAGGAAGACCTTACATCCAGGAAGTTCCATGACCCTATTCCAGTGACAAAGGATGAGGATTTGGAAGCTCTGAAGATTGAGCCAGGGTCACCAATGAATTCTAGAGCAGTATAGTAGCCTTCAGGTGAAGAGGAGGATATAGTGGCCTTTTCTAGTTCTATCAGGAGACCACAATAGTTCATTCAGACATTGAGGGATGCTTAGGAGTATGTTGAAGCTTCTAGGAGCACATTTAGAGAGAGAAAACCTTTGAAAAAGTTTTTAGACTACATGGCATTGATGAGCAACATCATAGATTTCTAGCCTTCTAGATTTGAAGGGGCAACAAACCAACAAGTATGGCGGGATAACATGTTGGAGTATACCTCCATCCATCATGAAGAATGATGTTTGGGACATAGTCTAAGATCGGAGGGGAGGTTAGTAGTGAGTTCCAAGTGGCTCTACAAGATTAGTCATGCAAAAAATGGAAGCATTGAGAATTTCAAAGCAAGGTTTGTGGTGAGAGGGTTCTCCTAGAAAGAGAGTGGACCATGAGGAGACATTTCTGTAGTCGCTAGTTACACGTCCATTAGAGCAGTCCTGTACTTAGTTTCATTTATGGGATGGAGGATACACCAAATGGATGTGAAGACAACTTTCCTTAATGGGATCATTGAGGAAGAAGTGTACATAGAGCAACCTTAAGGATTTGAGATAAATGGGAAAGAGTCCCATGTCTGCAGGGTTAAGAAAGTCTTGTATGGTCTCAAACAAACATCAAGAGCATGATATTCCGGGATAGACATATATCTGCAGAGTATGGGCTTAACCAAAAGCAAAGTAGATCCTAACTTATATTATATACTTGTTGAGACTGATCTGCTCATTTTGGTGTTGCATGTAGATGACTTGTTTCTTACATGTGCAAAGAAGCTCATTGCAGGGTGCAAAGTAGACATGGCAGCTGAGTTTGAAATGAAGGACATGGCCATGATGCATTACTTCTTGGGTTTGGAGGTTTGGCTAAGACTATGGAAGATTTTCCTTGGGCGGGGTAAGTATGCAGTTGAGATCCTGAAGAGGTTTTGGATGGAGGACTGCAAACCTGTGGCCACACCCATGATCACTAATCTGATGAAGGTGATAGCTACAGATCCAGAGTTGGTGAATCCCATGTTGTATAGGGAGTTGATAGTTTCCTTTATGTATTTGGTCAACAATAGACTAGTTCTATGTTTCGCTGTGAACACCTTGAGTCAGTTCATGGTGGAGCCGAGGCAGGAGCATTGGGTAGAAGCAAAATGCGTGCTTAGATACTTGAAGGGCACAATGGAGTATGGTTTGAGATATCTTGGAGATGGTGAAGTGAAGTTGCAGGGGTATTCAGTTTTAGATTGGGTAGGCAGTGCAACATACAGCAAGAGCACCTCATATCCTGGTACAGCAGGAATAAGACTTCCGTGGCACTTGCAGGTTACTTGCTTCACAAGTTACTTGCAGGACTGTTTGATCAGAAGTTGGATCCCATCGTCATTTACTTTGATAACCAGAGTTGTCTCAAACTCTCTGAGAATCCAGTATTTCATGACAGGTCCAAACAAACAGAGATTAGATATCACTTCATACAAGATAGGATTTAGAAGGGAGCAGTGAGGCTCCGGTATATTCTAACAAATCAACATGTAGCTGATATTTTGATCAAGCCCTTAGCAAAAGGGAAGTTTGAAGAATTCAAAGACAGACTTGGATTGGTGCAGAATTGTTTCCTCACTAAGAGGGAGTGTTGAGAAATGTAGCTTGAGCAGGAACTGATTTGAAGGAGAAATCCTTTCTTACACAGGCTGTACACTTCAGATCTACGAGATTTTATGACCATAGAGCTGCTGGTTCAACGCAGGCTGTAGGGGTCACCTTGTATGTTTTGATCAACGGAATGAAAAACTGATTCGAGGAGAAATCCCTGTGTATGTGTTTTATTTTTTCTTCTGTTCATTTGTCAGCTAGTGTTTTATTGATACAATGTTCAGAAATTTAATTTTCTGCTGTTAAATAAATTCTGTTTTTGAGTGATTTAATGAGATAACATTAGGACAGTAGTCATCTAGTCCAGAAAAAATATACAGCTACCCAATGGCTCTCAATTTGGGTATTTTCCTTTTTCCTTTGTTAGGTTTTGGCAGGTTTGGTAAGTGGCCTGCCTTCTCTTCCTTAGTGTTCTCCACAGAACCAAGGAAGATAAACAAAAGAAATAAACATACTATTGGAATTTGGAGGTAGGTACTCTCCCTATGAACAATGATAACAATACCATCGTAAAATGTCCCTTGTTCCTTTTTGCTGCCTTAGTCAACAATAAATCCTATGGGAAGGAGAGACTCACAAACGAAATTGAAGATGATCAATTATCTATCCTCAGAGATACCAAATTTTCCATATGAGAAAAAGCCATAAGTATACATAAACCAATTGTCATGCAAAGGCATAATGATTATTGGATGAGTATATTCTTGCCCTCTCGATTAGATGAGGGGGCCCCACATCATCTGGATTTTTTGAGGGGAATCTTAACCTCTGCTACCAATGTCCCCTCTGTGCGACATTAAGAGCAGGTTTATAGGGATCTAGAATGATTGGAGGGAAGGACTATTAGGATAGTCGACTTACTTCTGCTGAAACCACTGAAACCATTGCTATTCATTCTCCTTCATGCTCTAGCAACAATGCTCCTTAGACTAGGGATAATAACGATCGAGGCTATACAATGGCAACGATATAGAGATCATTAGGGACATTGATTCATACATATATGAATATGGATATAGATATAGATACACAAATGTGTGTGTGTGTGTGTGTGTATATTTATGGATTCATACAAGTTTAGTTTCATTTTTGCATGGTTAGCTTTGATCTTTAAAAGCATCTTTGAAAATGATTTTTAGTTGATAGATATGCTTATTTCCATTGTCTTTCGTGATGCAATTTTGCATTGAGAGAAGTGAGGTGCACTCTATAGCCCTCGGTGGAAGAGATGTTGTCATGTGCATGGGTGGGTAATGCTAATTGTTTAAAATAAAAAAATAATTGTGGTCGTAATATGAAAAGGAAAAAAAGCTGACCATTAATTACCATTGTGTAAGGAAAATATAAAAATTTAAAATAGCATAGATGCATCTTAAATCCAGAGCTTTTAAGCAGTGAGAGGTTTACACATGTTTTATTTTTGGATCCCTCTCGATGCTTAATACTAATAAATACGTTGAGGGCAAATTAGGGACATTACCCACTGTCACCTCAGTGATTGTCCCTTTCTCTTTAGGCTGGTGCTTTTCTTGCCAAGGGGGAAACCCCAATAGGATCACTAATCTGTCTTTTAAGTGCTGTTATAAGAATCACATCAGCGAAACAAAGCATTTTTGGAGTTTAAAATGTTTCAATGGTGGATTTGAACAAGCTCAGTGCCTAGTCTTTGGGTAGTGGAGTTAGGGCAACAAATGGAACTCGAAAGCATCTGAAGAAGACGTATTACCAGACGTGAACATATCTGATATAAAAATAACAACCAAGTAAAATGTTCAAGAAAGACACAATAACATGACCATCAACTTCTTGCAACTGTATAATGCATTAGAGACAAAAACTGAGCAGTAGAAGCAGCCTTCTATTGAATGATCAGCCCCGTAGTACATCAAGATTCAGATCTGATACATAAGAGTAGAAGAGGATTTTACAACCACACCAACAAAGAACAACCCACTATGATAAGCAAAACAGTCCTCTACAGAAAACATATGGCAACGACACATCAAATGGTGACCTTACCCAAATATGAGCTCCTTGAGAAAAGATAAAGAAGATGAAAGCTCCAATAAGTCATAACCATTCCAACAACAATAACCAAGTATACTGGGTCTTCCTTTCCTCCAGAAATCCGACTCTTGCAAATGAAACTTGTCCTCCTTCTATAGTGTTCTATTCCAACCATTTTCCATTAAAATATTATTAGGAAAGACTTAGATGATCCTTTTCCACAAGAACAGCTCACACTCTCCATAAAATAATACCAAAGTAGCCTTGGAATCCTCCCCAAGGAGGGTTCTCCTCCTCTAGTGGCCTTCTTCCCTTGAATTAAGGTTTGAAAAAGTCCACATAGCCACATGTCATCTTCCTATGTTAAGTGCTCCCCTGATACAAGCTCCTTGAATCTTCTTTTGCATAAGATATGGCATAAATATCCTCACAACCATCCTCTGACATGGATAGCTTGTGTAGATCTGTGCAGTCTTGCTTGTTTTAGGGATTGAGATAGTCAACAAGTCAAATATGCCCTCCCTATGCAAGGCGCTCTTCTAGATGATCGAGATTTCCTCCATTCTAACTTTAAATGTGGGCTTAGGGACTACTTTTAACCTCTTTTAGGGTAATGCTCTTATAGAGATAGATTCTTTGGTTTGTTTTAAGTGCAAAGAGGGGTGTTGTGTCCACGTTCTTCCTCCTCAAAGCTGGCGCCCTTCTCAATAACCGTTCCTTCACCCTATTCTTCATAAAATAATGCACGATGACTTCTTGGAACCCTCCTATAATAGCTGTTTGACCTTCTAAAAAATGTTTGGATGCCATATGACACTTTCCTATGATAGGTGCTCCTCCTAAGGGGCCCTAAAACGTCTTCAAATCCAACGGTCCTACAAATATGTCAAATAGTTCCTTGAACAACATGAAAAGGAACCTGAATGGTGCAGTACTCCTCCAAATATGTGAACTGTGGATTCTCAGGGGTCAACAAGATTGATGGTTAAAACGGCTTTTATTTTTCCCAAGGAAAACCTCATGGGATCCCTCCCTTTCCCCGGAATATCCAGATGGAGGGCAGCTCCACTGCAAACTACAATTGCAGTTGGTAACCCCGAGGGACTCAACCAGATCCGAACTTGTGACCTATGGCCTCCCCATCGGCAAACATGCCTTGGGCTGATGTTTCAACTGATTGAGCTAACCCTTGGGGCTCCATGGTTAAGATGGATCCATGCTAGTGTTATAATATTTTTTGGTTCTTGACTGTACTTGCTTCCTTTAGATCATTCATTTCATATAAAGCCTTAAACTGTGAAAATGAGTTTTATGACCACTTCACAGTGTCTCTTGAAGCAACTTACTTTCAGATAATTAAACTAGAGGAATGACTCGTAAAATTATTAAACACTGTCATCATAATAAATACAAGTTTTTTGAATTCATTAAAATTTGTTTTATTCAAAGGCAATCACTTGGAAAAATTCCATAGGGAGCAATAGTAAACTAGATAAACTACATCTCAAATTAACAAGCGATGTCATTTATGATTTGGTAAGTGGTTCTTATTATAATTGTTAATGACTTATTACCTATATTTGCATCTTGAACTTTGTTATCAGTGTCAATCTTTTATATTGTTTCTTTTGGGGTTATTATGAATGTAAGATGATGTTAGCTGCCACTCATTATTGCAAGCTTATGTGGTATTTTCTATCTGCACTTAAAGTTTCATGTTGACATTGGTTATTATGTCTTGCAGTTATGATTTACCACTATCTATGCTTTCAACAGTTGAATTGATGTATATGGTTATAACCACTGTTTACCTCTGCAGGTGATGATGGCTTGTGTGAAAAGTGTATTATAACCACTGTTTACCTCTGCAGGTGATGATGGCTTGTGTGAAAAGTGTAGAAGATCATGGTTATGTCCTATCATTTGGGTTGCCTTCATTCTCTGGTTTCTTGCCGCACGGGGACAAAAATGATGGTATTCATGCTTTTCTGATTTAGTACTTATTTAACATAAGATTTGTCTTATTATACTTTGTCTTATTTCCTTACATGAACTTGAATGTCAGTGTTGCAACACTTGGTTTGAAGACTCAAAAAACTCAATATAGGACAATGTTGGAAATGCTATGCCCTCAATTGCTCCATTAATACTCATAATGCCTATTTCCATCTATGATTCATTTGAGGTTGTTGTAGAGAATTTTATCTATATAGTATATTGCTGTGTCATTTCATGACAATCTGCACTTTGATGCAGGTAGGGGCAAGTTGAAGAAGGGGCAACTAGTGCAGGGAGTTGTTTCAGGCATTGATAGAGTAACAAGTGTGATTTCTATGAAACTTGATCCTATGTCGGTGACTAATAATATTGTAAGTTGTGATTGGATGATGTATTTCCTTCTTATCTTGTTCTAGTCCTCTTGTTTGGCACTGTTTGCTGTTACATTTCTTGCTATAAAAAACCACAAATAGTTAAGGGACCATTATCATGGAAGGAGAAGTTCTAAACTTGTATGTACGTTAGATACGGATATGACATTTTTAAATATTCAGTGTAAATTCCATACCTTTTTTTATTCTAAGAATTTGATAGATATCAAATATGATATTTGTGTGGATCCCATGATGAAGTAAATTGTATATATTTTTTTCCACTGAAAAAATGTAATGTATTAATTCAAAAATATGAACGAACTTCACATTCAGTATTCACACCGAAGCATATAGCCATACCAATCAGTATTCATGCCGAAGTATATAGCATATAGCCATACTACTAATATGGTAAGGTCTGATTGGGCGATGTATTTCCTTTCTTATTTTGTTCTAGTTCTCCTGTTTGGCACTTTTCACCATTACATGTCTCGCTACACAAACCACAAATGTGTAAGGGACCATTATCACGGAAGGAAAATGCTAAACTTGTATGTACAGTAGATATGGATATGACATTTTTAAATATTTGGTGTAAATTCCATACCCCTTTTTATTCTAAAAATTTCATAGATATCAAATGTGATCTTGTGTGGATCCCGTGATGAAGAAAAGTGTATATATTATTTTTCCACAGAAAAAAGCATAATGTATTAATTCAAAAATTTAAACTTACATCACATTCAGTATTCATGCCGAAGCATATAGCCATACAAATCCCTATGGACCTGTACATGAGAATTGAGTCCAGATTTAACAGCAATAAAGACCAAACAAACAGTGAGAAAACCGAGCCTATACTGGCCATTAAATTCCCTTACATATCCAGACTTTGAGTCTGATCCTCATATACCGAAAATAAATGTGTAATCTCCCTACTGTTCAAAGAAATGTAAAATCTAGCAATCCACTAGCAAGTAACAGAACCATAAATAACCAGTGGCTCTAAAGAAAGGAAAAGAGAGGTGTATAGCTGATAACACTCTCATTCTCTTCCGAAAAACTTGATCATACCAGCCTTGAATTGCTCTCCAGCTTTTGATAATGAATCTGCCTTGATGTTGTGCTCACAGGTTTATGAGAAGGTGATCAATTGAGACCTGGACTTCATTTCTAAAATCTGATCCATGACGGCTTGTAGCCCCATATTCTGCAAGGAAGACTTACCATTTAACCAAACAACAGTTATTTTTGAGTCTCCATATACTTGGAGGCTTCCCATATCCTTCTAAATTGCAAATTGAAATGGAAGCATCGATGCCATGAACTAAACTTATAAATAGAGCATTTTCATTAAAGCAAAATGTTCTCTTTTTTGGTATGGAAAGCTATATTAATATGTTAATTAATGACGAGATTGTTGTTAGCTAGCGTGGTCTTAACTTACCCACCTAGTGAATGGTAATAAAGTCCAATAACTATTAAGCCTTTGGATGAGCAAAGGGTATTCCTAAGGTGCTCGACCAGAGGGGCTTTTGGAATCGACCTGCCTTACTCATGCCTTAGGTGCTGAACATTCACTTCTCTTTCTTTAGGGCCCGCCCACCATCACATCAGGTACTTGATTGATGAAATGGTATTTGTTAGACATTCAAGGTGTAAGCAGCGATTAGTGATTTAGCAATTGAGAACCCGCTGAAACATTCTACTCCTTAGAGCCCCTCTCTCGATTTTGTTTTACGAACTCTCTGGAAAACTAGTTACTAAAAGGCATTTGAGATTCATTATAATATTCTTTATGCTAGACTCCCCCCATTGCAGCAGGTGGATTAGGGATTGTTGTTTTGCTTCTTGAATGACCCTACCAAAGCGATTTCAGTTCAGATTGCCAGCCAACTTACTGTACCAGACCATCCTGTCTTGTCTTTTTGTTTTTCTTCTTGACACTGTCGAATCCCAAGAGCAACTAGAGGCATCTTGGGAAGTTATCTCCTTGGATAAAGATTCCAACTGAAGCATTGTCATGTGTGACAAAGGACAAACCTCCAAAAAATGTATATTCTCTCAATGTGCAGTTTTTCAACTCAACAAGTTGGATTATGCAAACACGCTTTAGTCATGAAAAAGGGGAAGTTTTTGGCAAGTTAGTATTTATCCTATCCTTCAATTTCAGTGAACCTTTGAATTTTAATGACTATCTTTTAATTAGAGATTCTCAGGTACTACTAATGTGTCACTGTTTGTTGACAACTCAACACTCTCCAACCCCCATGGGTCAGGGGCCACCATTTCTTTTTGAATTGCGCTTATTTGATTGCTTATCTGAATGTGCATTCACGAGGTCGAGTTGAATCATATCGGAGTAGGTCACATCATAGTTCGAGTCATCCTTATCAAGTAAAGTTTAAGTACTTGTCGGAATCGACAATTTCATTGGTGAAAATGCGTAGGTCCTAAGTTAATGGGATAATTTGGGTAAATGATGATGTATTCCACTTTTATTGACTATTAATGCTCAGTTTTTACATGTACTATTAATGCTCAGTTATAAACAAAATTTGATATTTAATGCAGTTGATCCACCAAATCTCAAAGCTCAAAGCTTTGGTGGTTGATTGGGATTTGGTCAGCAATCTTCTTGCTGTAATGTTCTTTGGGCTTGGCATCATCAGTCTCGATGAATCTACAATTGATTCGCCTTTGTTCTTAATGCTCTTGTTTTCCCTTGGAATCGGATGTTGGTGGGTCCTTGGCTCGTGTAGGGGGAATATTTCTCTTGGTAGGATCTTTGGACATTGGCCACCATTGTATCTCACACAGGCTTCCCAGAGATAGAAGCATTTTGTTCATCAGGTCCAAACTACGTCATTGAGGACTCGATCCACTAACCTATTGATTATGAGCTGGAATTAGTTCTGTTTTGCATGGAGGACTCCTAGAGGCCAATTGAAGCCATATAACAGGAAGCATCCCACTATGGAGCTGAAGCATCCCACTATGGTTTGACTGATGCTCACAGCTGACTATAGGAAATAGAGAGTGCCTAAAAGCAATAGAAATTATGAGCCAGTAGCCACATGGTTGTTATGATTGTCACTTCCAGATGTCATTTAATTGGATCGAATGTCTCTCTCTCATCGGATGGTCCGGATGGATGTTACTTGGGTGGGGTAGGAGCAGAGATCTAGGACCGGGTTTACCCAGAGAATATATAAGGCACTGATGTAGCACTGCCCAATGAATGTGAAGCACCTTGGCCCCTCTTTTAAGTAATTCTCCACTTGACACATGAGTGTATTTCTGTCTGTAAGGTCTCTAAGCAGCTATCCTGTCAGCAGCAACGCGCCCCAGTCTTCCTCTTAGTAGCTACAAGACTTGATTACACCTTTACATAATCTGACATCCGGTACATCAAATAGCCAAATATATGCCCCCTTCCTTATCCTCACATGAGTGGAAACTTGGGCTTGATTGTCAAAATTTTTATCCACATATTTCTCACTCCCGTGGCCACTCAATTCTTGTTAACCCACTAGAATCGAGATGCATGTGGGTATATTACAGAAAAGGTCCTTAAAGGTTCTTATTTTTTGCTAGTGTCCCTTGAGGGAATACATATAGGGCTGACGCAGTCAGGATATACTATTTTCTTCTTTGAGTTCTAGCAGACAGATATTCAAAAAGAGTGAACCTTTCCATTCAATAAAGTCGAGTGTTCAGCAGAGGAGTTAATCCCTATATAACAAAGTAGGTTGAGGGCGTTCCTATTCATCATTCGATTRCTAATGAGCYAGCAACAACCATATGGATTGTCTCRAAACTTGAACCTTACAAAGGGACTGGCCATTTGGTTCGATCAGAGTAGCTGGAGAAGATTTAGAGAACAACATTGCAGTAGGGTCTTGCTTTCTAAATAAGGGCATGCCACTTTTGAATAATTGCAGCAGCTTCTCAATGGATTTCTGGGGACACATTTCAACAGAGGTTAACCTCATTGTCTATGATTCTTGCAAGGTGGTATGTTAAATGGTTAATTCCTCTGGAAATAACCTTTACACAAAGCTTACAATTTAAGCTTAACGATTTTGATGGAATAACTCAGACTTGTGATTATTAGTGTCTAAACTATGTGGTTGCATCAACATTGTAATATATAATGTAGTAGACTCTGCATAAATAGGACAGTGAGACAAGTTTAGGGATGAGGATTTCGTGGAAGCTGTTGAGATATCATGGATATTGTTATGACATATTGTTATGGTCAGTGACTCAGTAACGCTGTAAAAAAGGACGTATTGTACTTTTGAAGACGCACATGGGAATAAAATGATTGCTTAGAATTGCCCCTCACAAGGTTTTTCCACTATAAATCCCTGTTGTGCCTTGATTATGTGTGACTGAATTTGCATATTGTGCATAATTAATCCCAACATTTGGTATGAGAGCCAGAGGCATATCTTTCTTCCTGTTACTTTGCTTGTGGAAGAGCATTTGAGAAGATCCAAGGTTGGAGTATTGTGAGAAATCCATTGTATGCTGCCACAAAAACAAGGAGGTAGATCTGTTGTAGATCTACAAAATTAAGAAAAATAAGAAATATATTGTTGTGAAGATAATAGCAGATTTCGCTGAAGAGTTGTAGATCTGATTGTTGATACAATGAAATAAGGAAAAAGGGCAGATGGACTTTTTCATAGCTCATAAACTGAGTGTTGTTTTGCAATTCTGAGGCGAACCTTAATTATATTAAGTCTCAAAATCCCCCACAATTAATCAGTGGCAGAAAATTTTCAATCTAACCCTTTGGATGCAAAATTGCGGGATACCTGTGTATGATGTTACTTTGTTGAACATATCATAATGTCAATGCACATAGCTGAATGCATTGCTTGTATTCTGTTTTCGTGCCATATTATCATTCCCTTTACATTGTAAATGCACAACCTTGCTCACTTCTCCATTTGCTAATACAACATCCATCCCTTTATATCTCTTTATGCTTTGTTGAATTGTCATTGGTTGGAAGGTGAAAAGCTTGCTTCCACATAGCCAATCTTATGACGGCGAAGCTTGTGTAACCTAGTCATTGCATGGCGTTGCAATGAATAAACCACCATTAATACTCAGTAACATAAACAAGCACACAAAATCATCAATTGCCATTCTTATGCAAGAAGTAAGAAAGATGCAATCAAAATAAGATTCAAACCAACTCAAGTTTTTTGGCTTAATGCAAAGCATGCATTCAAGGGTTAAAAGAGAAGCAAACATTGCATAACATTGATATACAAGCCTTATACAAAATTATTAAGCCAACCATCAATTCATAATCTTTCGAAATTGTCAAAGCAGTCGAAGAAGGCTAGTCCCAAGAGAGGTAATGCTTAGTGATGAGGTTAATTAATTTTTTTTTGGGGACCCCAAATCTTTGGACTTGGGGCTAGTTGAGGGCCTCAACAACACCCCACTGTAATTGTTTTCTGACATCCATCTTCCATGTCGTTTACCATCTCAACTTCATTGTTTCCACATCCACTACTTCACACATATTAAGTTCTATCCCCCATGCCCATTTTTTTTAAAAGAAGAAAAAGAAGAGAGAGCACATCATTTGAGAGAACAGTATTATATTACTTGTTACATTAATCATTTATCTTGATATTATTAGTGCATATCAAGGGGATAATAAACTGCTCATCAGACAGTTTTCTCTACCACTACTAGAGATAACCGTGCTATTAACAAGAAGCATCGGAAGCAAAGAAATATCATTACTCAACGTTTGCTTTGGGTAGAGCATCCCAAAAAAACTCTCATTTGGAGTTAGTGAATCAATCGGAGCGGAGCCACATAGAATGACAAAGTTTTGATCACTACATCTCAAATCCATGATGTTTCACAAACTATTGAAGTCACTTTTGTTGAAGGTCATATAATGAATTGCAGGATCAAGACTTGCATTGCATCTTTTCTGCTGCAACATCCTCTAGTCATTATTACATGGATCCTTGTCATATGTATACCATTCTTTTGATTGCTTGAGGGATCAAATTGTCAGATTTCACGATGAACATCAACGTGCATGTGCTTGATGAAGAGTATGATCTGCTGTTGATTTATGGTGAAGTTGAATTCTAACATCCATTCTTATGATTGCTTTGAGAACGAAACATCTCAAGGGGGGATGACTTGTAATATTCATCATCTGGTATATTAAATATATTAATCAATATCATTGTTACAAGTAGATTAATATGTTAGGGCCATGGCTCTTCATCGTGACCGCTCCTCTTTAGGGTTATTTAAGCCCAAACATTCATTCATTGTGACCATCACTTTCATATCCAATACATATATTTTCCTTCATTGATTACTTCTGTTTGCACCATTTCTTATATTTTAATGATCCATCTTCGTGAGTACTGCTAGGTACAGCCATCCAATTTTACCATTTGTTAGAAGTGCGGCATATATTGAGCAGATACATCAATGTCATACTGATGTATAGGGTGTTCAATTTACCATTGATGGTTACTAGTATAGGCATAAAGTGTGGTACACTAGAACATATTACTGCCTCTTTGCATATTTATTAATTATGACATTGACCTAAGCTGTCAAAAGAGGTTTCCTATCTTCTACCTACGATGGCGCAAGATGCCACACTTTTGTCTAGATAGTATTATTAGGCAAGCAGAGGGGGATTTGTAATGATAGACAAGGAATGATCATACTTGAGACTTATCGTTTGTACTTCCTTATTCTTCTTTTTATTGCATTTAGCTTGGAGTTACATCAGGTACTACCTTGGGATACTGTACATGATGTATTTGGCAGTGTTGCATTTATGGCTTTAAGGTGACCTTAAGGAATTACTATAAGTTCCTTTGTTGAATGTTCCCTTATTCTTTTTGGATGTCTCTAGTCTTTTGCTTTGATATCAGTGGACACATGTAGAAACAACCAAACTTTCTAGATTTGATTTGCCTTTCATTAGTGTTTTCTGTCTTTTTATTGCCTTAAAATGAGAATGGTGGCAAGTTACGTAGCATGAATGTGTATGGTGGAAAAATTTCATATTTGATGTTAATTATAATAGCCCATTTTTGCTACCCTTGTGCTGTACATAATATGATATGTATATATTGTGCATGCATGGATAACTTTCTTGGGTGATAAGCCATGTGGGCATGTATAGCAAGCACCCTGTTATCTGTATGTGTGGACATATGATGTAAATAATGATTCTACATAGTTGCTGAGTCAAAGATACCCTAACATGTAAACAGTGATATTCATGTAACCGTCTAAATTCCTTGTAGTTATCTGAAGGCCAAGGCCCCAGAAAAGAATGATTGGACATACAATGTCACTATGATGTAAGCACATATTGTTATATTAATCAAAAGTACACCATGGAATATCTTGCTAAGGAGCAAGAGTGGGGCTATGATGCAATGAGAGGAAAAGGGGATTAAGAGGAAAGTTAACTTGCTAAGTGCCAAGCTAGAAACTCCCCACCCATGATTAAAGGTATCTAAGCCATGTCTTACATTGAAAATAAGCCGACAACACACCTTCTTATGCACAAGATTGTATACAATCCTTTGCTATCATTTGAAAAGCTTCATCTTGCTTTCTCCTCAACCATTTATGGTTGTTAGCTAGTCCTAGTTGGTAGCTAGAATCTAACGACTGCTGTTGTATTCAAGCTATGTGAGCCTTGTTTGTAGAGAAGATTGATGTCTGTGGTGAGCGTGAGCACATTTGAGAGATATTATTGCTGTTATTCTGAACCCTGAGCAGAGTTTTTGATCCATGTGAGCTAGGACACTGTTCAAACCAGCACCAGTAAGAGCTATGGTGTTGGGGTTCATGTCTACTTGGTGCTGTATAGCTTGGATCATGGACACTGTTGGGGTTTGTTTTGAGAAAGAAATCAGGGGTAGTGTCCATGGTGGATGCATATGGTTGGTTGGAAAATTGTTCCCATCGAGCCAATCTAGATGTAGAGACATTCGTGAAGATAAGTACACAATTGCTATTTATATTCTGCTGTTAATATTTTTGTGTGTTTATATGGTGAAGTGCAGTGAATTGCTTGTGATAGTCAATTACCATGGCTCTGTATTGCAAGCTGTTTATTTGCTGTATGTATGTTTATATCTGCTTTTGCGTTAGAATATGGTAAAGGGGCTGCTGAGAGTTGGAAACTTCGGTGGAAAATTTGTTTGAGTTGGTGTCCTGCTGGCCAAGGAAGGCAGCTGGGTACATCTCATTAATGTTTGATGAATGTTCTATCTGGTGGTGGTTTTTGCACATGGACATGTCATATCTAAAAGTCACATCTTAACAAATAATTGAAAAATGTGTTTCATGAAAATTTTAGGGGTTAGACTGGTCTATAACCTTCTTAAAAACTGGATTAACTGTTTTAAAATTTGCTCACTTAGATTTCATAAGAAGTGTGCAAGTGTTGTTGAACTGCTCATTACCCTCATTGGTTTTGGTTTCCCATGATTGTTATAAGCAGAATTAATTTTCAATTTTAAATCTCAAATTAAATTCCACTGATGTTTTTGAGCTCTGCATTGATGTTCTTTGTTCTCATATTTATTTTCAGATTAAGGACCACATAGGATTATCAGTGGATCTTCTGGTTCCTGGGACAATGGTTAATGCACGTGTGCAAGCAATATTGCATAGTGGATTATTACTCTCGTTTCTTACCTATTTTACAGGGACGGTAAGTGTTGTCTATATATATAGTGCATTTTGTTTCTCTTTTAGTTAAAGGGTTGGATTCGAAATAACATTGTTTCTAAGATGAAACATAGCACTCTAGTGATATGTTGTATGTAGAATTTTATGGCATTTCAGGTTTCTTCTTTACAATTTGGTGCAGGTTGATATCTTCCATTTGCAAGATCCATTCCCTAGTTCAAATTGGCAAGAAAAGTTCTCTGAAAATGCAAGGGTAAGAGGTTTCCTAGAATAGTTTCTTTTTATGCTTGGTTTTCTTGAAAGGAATGATAATATTTGGTCAATATGTGAATATGAAATTTGAATGCTAGTTTAATAGTTTTGTGTTCAGTGAATCATAAGCATAGCGCTTTTATCTATTGAACTCACTATTATAAGCTTTCTTATTTCACTGTCAAGGTTTTACTACTCTGGAATTGTGTTTCAGTTGAAAGCAAGGATTTTGTACGTAGATCCCTTGACAAAGGCTGTTGGCTTGACTCTTAATCCTCATCTTATTCGGAACAAGGTGCCCCCCATGGTATGAGTTTCAATAGAAAGTCACTATAAGTTTTCTATATTGTATAATGAGTTTTAAAATATTTCTTGTGGTAGCAATTTTTATGAGCATATCTCTCGTGGCATTATCAAAAGAACACACAATGAGCTCCAATGCCAATGACAATGTTAATATATTATGTAATAAAGTGACCATGTTTGTAATAACATGTTAATGTTATAACATGCCATGAGAGATAAATGCTATAAATTATTAGTAATGTTCATTAGGTGTTTAGGCCACCTTAACTGTCTTAGGGTTCATAAAATATTAGTGGAGAAATGCTATAAACTAGTATTAACGTTTTAATATGTAATGTATGGTTATATATGTGAGAGATTGGTACATGTATTTGATGTACTTGGGTAGCCTACTTGGAGCTAACCTTGTGATATATTGCTGCAGTATCATTAAAAATATATGGTAGGCTAATCCTGTGATGGACTCCTGTCACATCATCGATAATGTATGGCATATATTATTCTCTCCACCATATATTGTGTTTATCTTTCTGTGCATCTGCAATTATAGAATCTTACATGGGATTAAAGAAAAAGGTTAGGGTCTGGAAGATCTAAATCCAAAGGTAGAGTAATGACGTTTGAGGAAGTTCGATTTTCTAGAAATTTAGAGAAATGTTGCAAATTGAAACAAGATGTCTGGAGTTTGGAAAAATCGAAGGTAGAGGCACAAATGGATTAATGTTTGTGTAGACGATAGAGCCGACATTTGAGATAAGTCTTTGTTATTTTAAATAAAAAAGTGTCTCTATATTTCTCTTAAAAGAAGACTATAACTTAGAAAAAAATCAATTTATAATGACAAGAAGAATTACTAGGTTAGAAGAATCTAGCGTGAGTCAAATTTATTGATGGCAATCGGACAAAGGAGGCTTGCAAAGGATGAAAATAGTGGCAATTGCCTAGTGGAGGAAGGGATGTGTGTTCAATATGGACAGGCATGCAAGTGAAATGCACAAACAAAATTGCACAAGGTGTAGACGTGGGTAGAGGTAAGTACATGGGTGCAAAAGGTTGAACACTTTTCTTCTAAACACTAGATGGAGAAAATACCATCGATACTTGCAGGCTGGGAGATGAGTTGACGGAAACTTGCTAAGGGATTTACATATTTGAAAATTTGGATGAACTGTTGATGATTACAGCTTCGTGAGACATCCTTCAGGACAAAGACTGAGTGCGTCGGCCTGTGAGAGAGCCCATGAGATGGGTGTGTCGTTCCTCTCTGGACTGAGATGAGACGATTTGTGCCCCTGTGTGGGGTGAGGATGCCCATGAGATGGGTGTGTCGTTCCTCTCTGGATTGAGATGAAACGATGTGTATCACTGTGTGGGGTGAAGGTGCCAATGTGATGGGTGTGTGTCAGACTCTGGACTAAGTTGTTATGACATGTGGTCTCTTGCCTTGTGGACTCAGTTGAGTCAGGCTTGAGATGGTACTCTAGATGATTCTCTTGTGGACTTAGTGAGATAGAGATCTGTTGAGTAGGATGTCCCTGTGGCTGAGCACAGGTGGACGTGCCCCTAGTGGATGTGTGAGACCCCTTGCTATATTGTCTGAGAGTAAGATTTACCTGTAACCCTAATTGTGATGTAAAGAGTACATGTCGGCTCCACCATATGTGAAAGATAATTAATGTTTATTGTAATAATTAATTATTTTCTAAGTCATTGAGGTCGGCCCTGTTGTGCCAATAGACACCACTTTTGGTCTGTCCAGTCTAGTATAAATAAAGGTGATTTCCCCATTGAGGAAACACACTTGTCACTTGTAATTTTTGAAATTTCAGCAAGTACATCTTCTAGGGCTGAAGTGCTCACCTCTCTTGGGTGCAAGTTTCAAGATAGTAGAACACCCTCTTGTGTGCTTTAGGCTTTCATGGTTGGAGGATCTTCTCTTGAGAATATAGCAAAGGATTGCTGTGTTTTTCTCCCTTGTTGAGAAGGGTTTTCCCAGGATATTTCTTGTGTTCTTATGCATGGTTATTCTTCTTGTGATCTTGGTTATTGCAACACTTGTAAATTGTGTGGCTGCATTTGTTCATGGTTCAAGTAAATGCTAAAATGAAATAAACCTCATGCTTGAGCCTAGCATAGTGAAAATTCAACATGAACTAGGGATGAAAGATGATTATATACAAGTGGCTTGGTGAAATGAATTGGTGAACAAATATTATATATTTGTAGGAAGATAAGCGTTTGAATAATAAATTTAATAATCTACTCATGAAGCACATGATTGTTTTGGTACTTGGCTGCAATAAAGGAAATATGTTAGGGACCTAACCTCCCTAACCCCTCATGTAGGCAGAATAATATATTTCCATGTAATAAAGGTCGATATTAATAAGGCCTAGCAATAAGGAAGACTAAGTCAAATGTAAAAATACCTAATAGAAGCTTCCGCTTCTAGACAGATCTTCCTCTAGATGGTTCTTTTGATAGGTAGATTTAATATAAATAGGAGTAGAGGGTATGAGAAGTTTTTTCTTAAGAATTATTGTAATAGAGTTTTGCTTTGCTGGAGGTTGCCCCCTCGAAGAGGCAAGTGAACATTGTTTCCTATCAATAAAGGTATTATTTTGGTGTTGTGGTTTCATCTATTGTGTTGTTCCGCTGTTATTCTCTGCCATATTTCTGTTTTCAGCTATTACAATAGATCTGGTACCTTACAAGTGGTATCGGAGCACTTTCCTTGGCAAAAATTTGTGGGTTATTTTTTTCAGGGTAGAGATGTATTCTGACATCTTAAAGCTACAAAGATTTGTCGCTCCGCGCATAAATTCGCGGCTGGGGAAGCATACACGCAGGAACTACTAGTGGTACTTAAGCGCACATTGTTGGCCACCCTTGTAACCCCTATTGGTACCCCTTCGAGTGGTAGCGCATCAGACAACACTTGTATACGGATTGGCCTATATATCTTGAAGCCCTCCATAGATAAACCAATTGGACCCTTGACTGCTGTAGTGCCACCGAGAAGAACAATTGGGAAGATACTCTCTAGTACCTGGGTAGTCGGGTAGTACGGCTAAGGGCACAGTCTAGCCTCCTTAGTTGGTGCCCTAAGATATTAGGCTGAGTACTACTATTGGACCCTGCATGTATATCTGAGAGCTATAGCACATGGCAAACCCTTGTTTGTAGAAACCCTGAATACCCTAACCCTTGGGAAGGAAACAAAAACTCTGCAGGAGTAAGTATAGTGGTCCCGCTGACACACTTATTTGGGACCTATCCCATTGGATTCCTCTCTTACACCCTAATTCATGTGGTACCTATCATTTTTAATACAATTTTTTTAGCGGACCCCACCCCTTTTTCGACACCTTTATTTGGCCCCTATACCATTGGATTCCCCTTTTTGCCTTGATCGCAGTGGTACCTATCACTTGACACCATTCTTCTCAGTGGTCCCACGCACCCCTCCTGACCCCTTGCCTCTCCCCCTATCCCATTTGCCTAACCATTTTTCCAAATGGCCAACACCCACGCCCAAGAACTGAATGCATTGGTTGCTGACAACCTCCAGAACAAGGAGGACATCAAGAATATCAATGCCAACATTAGTTTGCTAAATTCCCTTGTTCAAATCCTCAAGGACCAATGTGCCCACATCAAAGACATCAAAGCCACACTTGACCAATTGATGGGAAGTTTCCAAAACCCTTCCTCTTCTAAACAACCATCCTATCAGAAAGACCATGAATCTTCCCATTACCAAGGTCCTCATTCTACCCACTCTCCTCAAGACCTCCGTCTTCCTAGAATTGAGGTGAACAAATTTGATGGCTCGGATCCCACAAGATGGGTCACTCAAATGGAACACTATTTCTCTTTGCATGGCATTACTGATGATTTAGCCAAGCTCCATTATGGTATCATCCATTTGGATCCGGAACACTGACAATAGTGGCAATGGTGTAAAAAGGCACACCTTGGGTATGTTGCTTGGACACAGTTTGTTGTAGAGCTTTATGACCACTTTGACTCTGACACCCACCACTTAGGACGTTTGACCAAGTTGAAGCAGTCTGGGACAATGGAAGACTTTATCGCAACATTTGAGCACTTGGCTTTTAGAACGAAGGGCATGTCAGATGCTTTCTTAAGGGAATGCTTTATCAGTGGTGGCCTAAAAGATGAAATCTGTGCCCATGTTCTCATGGCACGTCCCCAGACTTGGTTGGAAGCTACGTAACGAGCCAAGAAAGCACAATAGATTGTCTCCTCCTAGATCCACAAACCATCCTTTCCTCCTCACCCTAAACCCACCAATTCTACCCCTCCTGCACCTCCCCTCAAGATCCAGAAATTAACCAGGGCTGAAATGGTTGAACGCCAACTCAAGGGTCTTTGTTATAATTGTGATGACAAATATTTTCCAGGGCACAAATGTAAGGAACTAAAGCTTTTTATGGCCATGATTGAGGATGTTTCTGAAGAAGAGGCTATTGTTTCACCTGTGGATGAGCTACCACAACCATCTGATCTGACCCCACCCTTTGATCCTCCATAAATTGAACCGGTGATTTCACTTAATGCACTCACTTGCTTCTCTGCTCCCCAGACCCTCAAATTAATTGGTTACATTAAAAATCGGGAAGTCATCATCTTTGTGGACAGTGGTAGCACCCTGTTAGCACAAATTTTTACCCTCCAATTTCGAGCTGATATATGTGTAAAAATAACGGTAAAAACTTAGCTAATTAAAGGAGTAGGGCCCCAATTTGCACGGACCAACCCCTCTCCATTTGGGCTAGTGCTTGCTAGCCTCAGGGGGGAGTCCCTAGGCACAATGAAGTGCCTTGCTGCTGTCTTTAAATCTGATTTCTGCGTGTAAAACCTACAAAACAACAAGCTGTTCGTCTTGGACAGCGTGTAAAAGCAGTCCAAAACAATGAGGAAAAACAATCTTCTACGCTTGGAGGGAACCTACAGAGTTAGCACAACGATAATAGACTGGAAAGAAGAAGAAAACTATCCAAAAAGATCAAAATTAATCATAATGAACAATTCAGAAAATGATATATCAAATCACAAATTTACCATAATACCGACAAGAAAGAGGTTTGAAGACAAACACACACTTCTTTATTGATGAAGCTTACAAGAAGACTGTTTGCACCACACTTGGCAAGCCTACAACCGATACAATGACTACTTTTCTCAAGGAGGAGCCACTAGACTAGACTAGAGAACAAGAGAGAAGAGAATGAGAGAGACACTATGCTGCTACTGCAAGAACCGACAAAATAACCAATGGAAAGTCTCCAATATATCGCTAGTAAGGGCGCACATCCCAAGAGGAGAAAAGAGGACGCATGAGAGGCTAAGAATAGGTACTAGGCGCATGGTGGAACATGTGGAGAGGAAAATGCAGAGTGTGAGTTAGAGTGGGCGCATAGGTGCATGAGAGGGCTAAGAATAAATGCAAGTCCAAGAGACTGAGACATGCTGAGAGTTAACTGAAGCATGCGTCCACATGTGTGAGAGAGGGGAGGGCGCATCGAGGAAGAGAGAATTAGTGGAAGTGAGAGTGAGAAAAGAGCCCAAGTCAACTGGAGTAAAGGGGTAGGTGAAGGCTATATTTAACTGCCAACACATGAGTGAGGTTTAGTTAACTCAATCATGAGGTTGGCTATACGGCTAAACTCCTGCGACCCCTTCTCCATCATTAATTAATTATCACATGCTCAAATATTTAGGAATATGTGCCCTAGCTTAGGTGGATGCCACATCATTGCCACATGTCGACCTCTGAGGATGCCACTTGGCACTGCATGGATGATGACTGGACCTGTTAAATAGCAACACCTGTTGTATGTATCCACCTCTCTCAAAATGCATGGAAACCAAGTAGACTCCGACTCTGAACCAAACAACCATGTATTGATCATGTACCTACCTTGTGTGGGAACCAACCTCTTGCTCAACATAAGTGTTGAACTCTGGGAAGATCTCAGTATGCCAACCAAAATGCTGCATGCTGGCTCTTAACGTCAAGATTTTCTAGGGTGAAAATCTCGGGGTTAACAATGGCGACTCAAGGGGACGGGATCCCCTTGTGGGATGTTGAGAACCATAAGAATCTCTGTGTCCATATAATCAAATTGATGCCTTGTGAGAACTCTGTAAGATGTACCAATGATGCTCTATGAACCGAGGAATGTGTACAAAGAGTACCCCTGTAACTGTGTGGAAGGATAAAAAGGCCCTGTAAGCTGACCTGTAGTACCAAAGCCTGTCCAATGGGCTATGGAGTCAAAGTATATAATCCTCCATTGAAAACTGAAAACCAAGGGGTCTCATCCAAATTCGCTATTTGCTACCACCCAATAATGAACACTCCTCCCTGTGGTAAATGTGTTGATGTTGACACAAGGGAGGGAGTCACTTCATCAGATGTCAATAATGTAAACACCTGTGAAGTGCGAAGGAACACCACCAATAATGTCAATGGGTCCTAAGGTACGAGCACAACCTGACACAGTGAAAAGATGTTCTGAACTCGAACAGTGACAAGGATCATCCAATCAAGGTCCAATGATGCTCAGCCTTGTTGGATGCGAGATAGCTGGCAATGAGGCTAACGACTACCAAGGTGCTCTACTTTTGGGTCATCTGTAAATGATGCGTCGGAGTCGATACAAGCTAACCTACTGAAAAGAAGAGCAATGATAACTCAAGAAGATCAAGATGAAAGAACCAAGTACCATATCACTATGCTAGATGGGGGGGACAACTGACTCAAAGCGGAAGACTGAATGATAAGAGATGAGGAGACAAGACATAAGATGACTCAAGACACTCCTATGTCTCCTCAAACTACCCATCCTAAAGGCTCAATGCTTCAGGAACAATGACAAATGGAACCCCCATCCAGGCTCACTCTAATGATAGACACAAAGGCTCGTCATGTGTAAGATAGACATTCAAATTTTGACCCAGGAAAAACACTAGTGGACAACCATTTATTCATGAAAGGAAAAACACACAAGACACGACCACATGCTGATATAAGTAGGCAAAAAATCAGCGACACTTATGCAAAGACTGAAGTAGATAATTGAAAGGAAAAAGACACTACAAGGGAAATGAAGATTGCTGCCCTAAAAATATAAAAATTGAGCAAGAAGGAAAGACATGAAAAAACAATGTTGAAAGGAAAGACAACTACCCTAAATCAAAAAGTTTTACCTCCAAGCTGTCATGATTAAATCATCATACTCAAAGGACCAATGTAACCATGTAGCTAGATGATCAGTCCGACGAGAGAGGTCAACAAAATCAACCTTCTAGAGGGACCCACCATGAAATCTCATATGACCCAAAACTGCCTTGATTTACTTGCCGGTGAAGGCATAGTTGAAGGCTGCTGGTTGATTGTAGGCTGGTTGGGACTTAGAACATGGTATTTCAACAATAATAAACACGAATGCATGAGAGATGAAACTCTTGGCATCTACTTGTTGAAATACCTCCATCATTCTGAGCTCAATTGGTGTTACTATAAATAAGAGGCTTGATCATTTCATTTTCATCATCATCACACAACTCTTCTCATCAAATGCGCATTAGCTAGTTGCAGTTGCCAGTTGCTAGTTGTCTGTGGTTCGTTATTTTTGGAGGGTTGGCTATCTTTTGGTGGTTCAATATTTCTTGAGGGTTCTTCGTCATGCTAGGGTGAACTTGTACTAGGGTTTCTTCATTGAATGGTGATGTATTTATTAGCTTGAATTCTTCTTAAGAAAAGTTATTGGGTTTTCTCCCAAGGTTGGGTTTCCTAGGATAAAATCTTGTGTCTACTGTGTATGATTCTATTGTTTCCGTTGCAGTTTATTTTGGTTGAGATTTTCAGTGTGTATTCTATGATAACAGTGGCATAAAATTTTGTTTGAAATCATAAGGAAATAATTATCAGATTTGGAAATAAAAAATTCAATAGGGAGAGGCAATGTAATGAATACATAATATCTAATAAACAATACATAATAATAATATCAACAATAATATTAATAAAAAACAAAGAAACACAACCATTCATATTTGGGACTAGTCAATACATGTAAGTATACCCTCACAATGTTCATTATATCGACAATCATTCAATTCAATTATATTTAATATATTATATTTATCATATATCGATTTTTCACTACTGTCTTATTTATTTTGGATATTTAGAGTATGAACCAGATTGGATCATTACATTAAAACTTTGAGTCGTGTTCTTTTCTTTTGCACTTTGAGTACAAGTTGTAGGTTGGGCAAAGCCTGACCCAAACCACAATATGGCGACAACTAAGGGAACACCTACCCGCTGTCACCTCAGATAGGTATTTCCGTCACTTTAGAGGTGAAGTGATCACCTCAAGGGGGGAATCTCGGGTGACCCTAGGGAGAAATGAGACGGAAAGTGAGATGATTGTTGAGTTTTGGTGTACCTTGGGAAGTGGTCCCCTTGTGGTTGTGGGTCTAGTTATCGCACAATCTATACTTGCCCAAAAGCCAAGGCAATTGAGAGCAAGATTGGCGTAACAGGGAGTGACCAATCACTGTCACCTTAATAGGAAACCCCTTTCTATTTAAGAGTATATCAATGTACCCTAGGGGAGACGTCCCTAGTGCCCTCAGGGTTTGAGAAGGCTAAGGCCAAAGTATAAGAAAGTTCCCCCCCCTCTCACAGGTCACTCAATTTCAAAGGGTTCTTTTATGTCTTATAGAGATGAAACAAATGAATATTATTGTGTACCTACCCAAAACAAGACAACAAATAGAAAAAGGGCACTTTCCAAGTACCAAAATGATGTTAATGCTTCATAAGACAATATTGAATAAACTCTTAACAAATATACTAGCTGATATAAAATGGCAGTAGTATAACAGTTTACAACAACAATGATGAATTTGTAATAGCCACAATAACTATGCTTCAAAATGCTTGAGAAAAGACTAGAAAAAGTAACTTTAACTAGGCAAATTGATATTAGATAATCACAAGCAGATTTAGCAATGTCTAGCTAGCAATATATGTCACTTTTGAGGTCAGTTTGCTGCTGTTAGATGGCTATAGCAATCTTTTGGAACAACAACAAGTTAGTTAGTGAATTTGGCTAATCTAAGGTTAGTAGGAGTTTGTGAATGTTCCAAGGAAGATAGTTTGAAATTTGTTTGATCAATCAATCACTAGTAGTGAATAGACTAGTGCCTTCTAGGTAATGGAGTCAATGATAGCAGCAACAACTCTTAGAGGGAAATAGCAATGATAATACTTAGTCAAAAGGAGATGGAGAAGATGAGAGAGGTGTTGGTAACCCAAGGCCTCAAACATCCAAGTCTTAGAGAGATGATTGCTAGAAAGTAAGGAAACTTAGGCCCTAGCGATTTCTCTTTTCCTTAGACAATTTGAAACAAAATATGCAATAGGCAATGTAGGTAGGGTTACTAGAGTGCTGCAATGGTGGGGCTCTAGTATCTACTGCTAGATAAGGTGCTCTTTGAGAAATTTAAACTAGTGGAAAATTATAGAGAAAAATATAATAACTTATGTCTTTCTCCTAGGGTTTCAAGCAAGCAATTTCATAATCATTAATATGAAAGAAGTAAAATTCACCATAAGAATTCATTCACAATAAAGAAATGAAAATTTTCTACTTACTTCACGAAGAATAATCAAGCTCAAACCCTAGTTGAAGATTTCCCACCATGAAAATAGCCAAGATACACCAAAAAATGCCTCTCCAAGAAGTTGCGCACCACTTAGTTTCAACCAATAACCCTTAAAGAGGGTCGAATTTCAGACCACACACTTGTGTGATGAATAAAAATGAGAGTTTTTTCCTCTTATTTATACAATTTCAATGACCTTTAATTACAGTTAGGTCATAAAAAGGTCGACATGGCCAAATTACATTAAAATCCAGTTTTTACATAAACGACAATAATTAAACCCTAATTTCATCTTCAAGGGTGACGTCATGCCCATCTAGGGTGATGTTAGGCCCCTAAGGTGGAATGCTAGGCCTCAAAGTGCAAAACATTTGGCCTCCAAAAGGCCCTGAATGCTGCCACACGTGCCAACTAGAACACACCTGCCCATCATAAATGCAAACCCTAACTCTGGACAATGTCAAGGTCAAAATGATGATGTCATGTGCTCTCAAGGGTCAATGTCCAGGTGGAAAGGAAAAACCCCCCTGGGTCTAGGTTTGCCGAAGTGTCCCGGGTGCAACGTCCTTCTTTCTTCTTGGTGCAAGCCTTTGGTTTCTCTTTTCCCTTGGTGGGGTCACAACATCCATCTGTTGGGTTTTCAACCTCATAGAGGTCCAACTTGATCATTCCCCCATATGTACCTGTCCACCGAGCAAAGTCATGTAGCAACAACAAGTACGCCTTCCAGGGGCTTATAAGTCACAGGGATCATAGCAATGTCAATCACATCTAATAATCAAATTACCCAGACATGTGCATCAAACCCCCCTTTACCTAGACAAATGCTCAAAGATGTTCTGTAGTTTAACAAGTCAGGTTTGGACAAGGTCTCAGGATGTCCTATTGGGCTAATCCTCCTTAAGTTTGGGGTGTTTCCCAAGTGAGAACCAATCTAGGTCATGTAAGTGTGTGTGAAGTGGCGTAGGGGAACGTATGGGCAAACGGTGCACTGATAATAGGGAAATGTAGGTCTTGCCTGTGGGTGCCTCTGTCGAGGGTGAGCTGCACCTCATCATGGATGCCATTGTTTCCTAGTTCATTCAAGCCTTTTATTCTTAGTCTTATTGCTTTTTCTTTCGTGCTTCAAGGGAGGAGCTGAGGGAGACTGTCCTGGCTTGGTGACCAGAGGTGACAACGTTACCCACAAGCATTTTACGGAGATGAGAAAGCTGGCTTGTGATGAGACCCGCTTTCTCTTGGCTATGCCACCAAGAGCCACTACCTTGGTTTGGTGACCAGACAGATGGTAGTATCATACTGTTACTTACCCATGGTCCTAATAGGCTGGCTCAAGATGAGACCTCCTATCCACCAACTAATACCTTGAGTGTTTATTTATATTACGGGTTCCCTTTTCTTACTGAGAAGCCTTTTACTGCTTTCTTGGGAATCCCTGGGCGAAGCATCTCAAAGGTTTCATTTTGGCTTTTAACTCTTACCAACTACTTTTACCCTCTGGGCCTTTAGCCCCTTCTTCCCACAAGGAAAGGTACAACCCTTCCTAGTGTGGCAAACCCAATGCCCGAACAAAGGTAGGGGGGAAAATGAGAGGAGTAATGATGGAAAGTGGTAAGTAATGGAGGGAATGGACGATGACCTTTCATAGACCCACCCAGTGGCAACCCATCCTAAAGGGAGATTAACTTACTAGGGCATCATATCACCCTCCTAGGTATGAGCAAGTCAAAGAGCATAATTTCCAAGCAAACGTTATGAAATGAAGGAGAATTCAATGCAACATATTCAAGTGCTTCAATAATCAGAGTAACATATACCATGATATCCGGACTCATTACCTCGTGGAGCAAGACTTACTGCTACTTCAAGACCAGGCTAGTGGGATGGATACTGCTGCTGCTGATAGATGGGCTGCACTGAAGAAAAGATGGGCCCTTCGGGGCCATGCTCAAGTCATCCGACACTCGACACTCCATGTCTAGAACCTCTGGGCCTCGAGACATGATCTCCTTAATTATCCCTAGGATAGGGGATAACGGGTCTCTAACCACAAGAGGGAAATATTTGATCCATTGTACCTTATACTTTATGTCTAATTTCACTTCGACATTTTCCTAAGTCAAAAGGGTGAAATTTGTCGCTTGAGGCAAAAGTGACAATTAATTCACTTTGTGGGTGAATTGAGGGACATAAAGTGAACTATRGAAACTTAACTCAAAGTGGGTTTTTAGTTGAGATTCTTTTTGAGAGATCTCAAYCATGGATTAGAGATGGCTTGGAGTGATCCTAGCCATTCATCTTTTAGGTTTCCTTATGTTTGCTTAAGAGGGGCACATAGGGCAAAAGGAGGCTCATTCATTCATTTGTTCACTTGGAGAGTTTGGAGAGGAGCAAGAGGATGAGAATGGAAGCATTGGGAGAGGAGAGCTTGGGCACCATCTTTCATGGAGGGAACAGGGAGGCTTAGGGCCTGTTTATTTTGTGGTGAGGGTTCTTGCTTGGTGGAGGGCGCACTCTTGGAGGAGGGCGCAAGCTTAGCGTGCACTAGTAGTTCTTGAGCTTTTACAGATCTGATTGGTGGAGGTTTGGGACAACATACAAGCAAATATTTGCACGCAAGGGTTTCTCAAACAGCCAAGGGAGGATCAAGGGCATATCAGTTCAGTGGAAGAGGCAACAAAGGAAGGGGGGTGCACTTGCTTGAGCTCATTCTTCTTGGAACCTTTTAGCAAAGCTTGAGAGGAGCTTGCTACTTGTACAGGTTCCATTGTATTTGTTTACTTGTTGTTTTCCATGCTTAAGACATCACATATATACACTTTCATTCTAAACTGGTTTTCCCCGGGGGGCTTTTATCCAGGGTCATGTTGACCAAAAATACCTGTGTTCATTTATCATGTATGCTTAGTGTTTAAATCAGTTGTAGGAGCTTGTAAAGATACYAGAGGAGTGCTATATGTTTTAAGGTTTGCATGTGCTAACAGTAAGTGACTAAAACACTTGCAAGGGTACCTTAAAAGAGCATATAACCATCAGTTTGAAGGCATAATTCTTGGCAGAAAATTTCAGACCTGTTTGCTGTCCTAAAAAAGCAGCAAGGACAGATTTGATTGAGTAAACTTAGAGCCCAACAAGAGGTCAAAGACAGACCTGTTGGGCAGCCTTCTAGTTCATCAAATATCTACAATGATGAGATGAATGCCCCTATAGGTCAAGTTGCTAAGTGGAAGATGGCTTGATGGCGCGTCTCGGAAATGGTTTAAGGTTGCCAAGTCTTTGGGTACTTGTGGAGAGTGTTTGTACCTGCTTGAGACACATAAAAGCCAACTGTACGGGCTATATGTTAGATGGACAAGCAAGTTAAGCTTGCTGTCCCTATTTGCAGTAGTCAACAAAAATATATATTAGCAAGTAAATAGTTGTTAGAGCTGCTAAACAAATGCTAAAAGTCTACCAAATGATGCAAGAGATAGGCTAGCTAAACACTAGTATAACTCTAGTATAAAAGCACTAGACTTTAGCAATGGAACAAGGCTGTAAGAAACAAGTACTGCAGAAATATTATTCAGCCTTATGGCTGTAGCAAACAAGTTGTTACAGCAGAAAAATCAGCAACCAAAAATTGCAAGTAATCCACCCAAAAAGTGTGTTGGAACTAGTAGACTATAGGGGCAAAATACTAGCAACTTTTGACGGTTGAAAAGAGAGTTGTTTAGGGTTTTCTGCAGCCCTAATGGCTGTAGATTAAAGTTGTAACAACAACAAGAACTACTTGGAGAAACAAAACGCCTTTGTGGCCTTAGCAAGCTTAGAACACATGGAAAATATTCCAACTTAGATAATCTCAATATCTCAACTGTTTACGATTACCAATGCAATAATTTATTTCTTCAATGCATGAAAATTAGTGTCTTTCTATTGGATAAATGGAGTCTCTTGATTAAACAAGTTGGATGAGTATCCTTGGGGTTGTAAGCCCTTTTACTCCTCAAGAAAAACCCTAACCGACAAGGAAAACCTAGCAGGGTGTAAGCCCTTTTACTTCTCCTAGTATCCTTTGCACCAAAAATTATTTCAAACAATTACAATGGACTTGGAGGGGGTTGTATGCCCTTACCTTACAACCAAGAAAAGAGAGCAATAAACATGAAATCCGTACCTAGTTGAAGCATTAACAAGATGAAACCCTAATTCACCAAGCAAATTCCACCATAAAGCAAGAAACAAGCCTCCAAGAGAGCTAGTGCATCATGCATCCATCCAATAGCAAAGATAAACCATCATAAGATAATGTAACCAAGAGAGATTGAAGAGAGTTGCCCTAATAGGGTGCAAATTTCAGCCAAGGATCCTCTCACAAGCTGGAGAGTTATGTCAAAATGAAATAGAGTTGATCTCTATTTATACAAAAGGTTCTAAAACATGTTTGTCCACAATACTTACGGTAAAACACAAGATAAGGGATCAACAACCCTTATCTTGCCCCTTTACAAAACTAATATTTTTAATTCATACTTTGCACATAAGAGAAACCCTAAAAACATGACGTCACCCTTCCTTTGGGCAACGTTTGGCACTTTTGGTCAAGTCTTTAAGTTGGAGGAGGGAGCGCTAGGCCTCGAAAGGTCAATGGTCTTCAACCAAAGCCTTTCTTCCACGATCCATGGTCCTCTTCCTTCGAAACGTGCCAAGTGTCCATCATCAACACCAAACCCTAGCCCTAGGGTGACGTCAAGCTCTCAAAAGGTGACGTTTTGGCCCTTTTAAGCAAGTCGTTTGGCATGTAGGGGTTGGGTAAGATCCTCCGAGGTGTCCTCTAGGCCTCCAAAGGCATGTCATCATCATCTCGAGTGTGGGCCCTTGGCATCCAACCTGTGGGCTTCAAGCCCCAAGGAAGCCCAAATTAGGCTTGTTCTTCCAAAACTGTCCACCAACTAGGTCCTGCAAAGACAAATGGATACGCCCTCCAAGGATCTCAAGTCAAATGCATCATGATGAGTAAATCAAATCAATAAAAGAGCCATCTAAGCATATACATCCAAACTATCTCATCAAAATAAACAAATGCTCAAAGACCCTATGCAATTTGCCAAGTTTAGCTTTGGGAGGGTTGACAAAACTACTTGTTGGGTGAATCGTACCTCAAGTTTAGGGGTGTTTCTCGAGGGGAACTCTTTCTAAGTCATGTGGATGAGGTGTCATGGATGGGGGGAAGACTTTTCGGCAAGGGGTTCATGACATACAAGGGGTTGTAGTGTCTCATTTATGGGTGCCTTTGTACATGGTTTGTTGTACTTTCGTTTTCAATGCAACCTTTTTCCAAGCCCATTTATTGCCTTTTGTTCCTTTAAGATGTTTTAGGTTGAAGCCAAGGTGGGGCCTCTACCTAAGCATGAAAAATTGTGCCCACCTTGACTTTACCCTGGTCACATCATGCTTCCCCAATTTGAAAACATGTGTGGGGCTTCTACCTAAGCATTAAAAACAATGCCCACACATGCTCCACCTTGGTTGGCATTTTGTTATTAGTTATTTTTCATAGGTCCCATCAGTTTCTTATGAGAGACATTTTGTTGTCCTCGAGATCCCTGGCGAGCATCTAGAAGGTTAATGTTTGGATTTTATCTTTTGCCAGCTACAAGCCTCTGGACCTTCAACCCCTTCTTCACATGAAATGAGGAACAACCCCTTCTTGGGTCAGTATACTCGAAAATCCCAAAAGGTAAGGAGATGAGGGGATGAAGTGTGGGAAGTGACAAGTATGGTTGAGAATGGCACGATGACTCGTCAGGAGGACCTCCCAGTAGCAAACCTATCCCTAAGGGTGACCCACTTGCTAGGGCGCAATGTCAACCACCAAAGTAAAATAGGGAAAAGAGTATAATGTCCAAGCAAATGTTACATAATCAAAAGCAGTAATAGATGCAACAAACTCAAATGCCTCAAATATTGAGATGACACTAACCATAATACCTGGCTTGTACCTCATGGAGCAAGACCCAATGTCTTCCGGAAGCAAGCTGATTTGGTGGATACCATCGTGATGAATGTGGAGCTGTGGTGGCGAGGTGGGTCTCTGTCTGTGCATGTGGACGCTGCTAGTCAAGTTGTCTCTCGGTACTCCATGTCTGCAACCGGAGGGGCTCGAGACATCATCTCCTTAGTTATCCCTAGGAGTTGGGGATAACAAGGGTCTTCAAATAGAGGTTGTGACTGTGATTAAGTCATTGTAACACTGAAACAAATGTATATAATGTGAGAGTAATCTATAATGCTAAATGTGTGTAACTTTTTGGCTCATGTGTCATCATTTATAAAGTGTTTCCTTTAAGAAATTGTGTTTGAATTCATTCTAATCTTGTGGCTCTGCAAATGCCAGGTAGCTTCATGATCTTATGGATGTTTCATAGTGAAAGATTTTGTTTGTTATCCAGAATGTTTCATAGTGAATGTTGGCATTGGTTATTTCTTTTTTTCATGGCTTGAACATTCCTTCTTAACATTAGTGCCTCCCAATCAATGCCTTGATTAAAAGAAAGTCGACAGTGCTAGGTGCCAGGATATTTTATGATTCTTTTTTTTTAAATCTTTCACATTACAAACCTGAAGTGTGATAATGATATTGATATTTAATTGATGAAATACAAATGACATTCAGTTGGCCTGCCCCTTTGTGATTTCTCTCTTCAACTTCAGATGTTAGTAGAGTTTTTTCTGACCACTCATGGGTTCCTTCCAGGATCATCCAACCAGGCCCACTCAGTCCCGTGCACTCCCGTGTCCCCAGAGGACATTATCAGGGTTTTTTGTTGGTACTTGCACAGTGATTGACGAGTACAAGGATATATCTACCCCCTGCTCTACATCTATCTCCACCTCTAGTGCTGAGAAGTGCTTATCTCTTTTCTAGGGTTTACCCTTTCACTACTTTTATTTCCTTTTCTTTTGGCACTTATGAATTGCCTATGTGCTTTCCATTGATCTATTCTTTTGGTCACATGTGGACAGTAATAAAATTATATTATCTTACACCATGTGTTAAATCACCCTGGGGCATGCATTTAACTCCTTTTTATTGAGTCATTGTTGTTATTGTAGACTATTAGATTCATGATTTTGTTCTTGACTGTTGAATTGGTCTCCTTCCTTGCCTGGCCTAGTGATTTCTCTTCTTTATAGTTGATTTGTAGTATATTTATTTTTCTAATATTTTGAGGCTTCACCATGTAAAATCTTCTTGTCTGATTATGAATATGAACTCTGAACTAGGGCGTTATGCGATCCTGAAGAGCCTGTATATCCTATTTGTTTCCTTTGTGTCTTTGACAAATATAGATGTTTCTTAATGTTCTCATATCTTGCTTTGATTATACATTATTGTCCAGTTCTTGATGTGTTGACATTTGATTGGTTGGGTTGTTAAAGTAGGTTGCTAACATTCTTTTGGGATTTCTGGCCTTGATTGTTGAAGGGTGTTAAATTAGGGGAAATTTTTGACGAAGCACAGGTGGTTAGAGTTGATCGGGGTTTTGGTTTCTTAGTGGAGCTTCCCTCGAAACCAGTTCCAACACCTGGCTATGTAAATGTATGTTACCGCATGGTTTGTGTGATTTAGAGTTATCTTTTATGATGTTTTGGCAATTGTTTGTTGCATATTTTGATATGTACTTGTTATTTTCTAAATAAACTAAAGGCCTTGATTTAAACAGTTAACAGATGCTTCCGATGATTCTCTTCAAATGTTGGAGAAGAAATTCAAAGAGGGCAGCAAAGTTCGTGCAAGAGTTCTGAGTTTAAGATTCACTGAAGGGATAGCTGTAGCCACACTGAAGGTATGATTCATTGTTTGCTTTCCTTATTTGCTGCACATTGTGCATTAGACTTTGTAATAATCAAAACATACCACACAGATATAATATCATCTAAGGAAAACCTTGCGGAAAACCCTTTGAGTACTTCTCCATGATCCACAGATGGTAAACGGGGTAAACTGTAAATGCTGATTATGGCGCCTAAACCTAAGTGAATTGAAAGAATTGAACCTGTGACCTCCCAACTCTAAGAGATTCCATGTCTGGCTCCAAGACCAATTGAGCTAACCCTTGGGACTTCATTGATTGTTGAGACTTACAAAAGCTCGGGTTTTGAATTGTTGTGATATAAGCATGTGCAATTTCGTTCCAAATTTTGATCTCATTGTGGTTTCTGAATAACTTGTTATGGTTATTGCCAATGATATGAGACGTATCTAACTGGTTATATTTATAGGGTTGGTGTTGGTGTTCTAAGTGTTAGAAACAGTTAAAGTTAGGAATTATTGGAGTAATAAACATTTAGCACCTAATTAATTAGGAGTTTGTTGAGATGTTTTACAAGATTTGAAAACTAGTACTTTGCATGATTTTCACAACCACATATCGGGACTAGATACAGATACTCAGTGGTATCAAATGCATGGAGTTCAACCTATCTACATAAGTGGGAACTTATTCTTGTTATACTTGAGTGCTAAGTGAAGATTTTCTGAGGTCCTAACAGGCTGCCAACTAGGTCTGTCTTTGACCTCAAGTTGGCTCTAAGTTTCTTCTGTCACACTCTTGTTTGCTGCTGTTTTAAATCAGAAAACTGATCAGGATCTTTACTGCTGTTTTAGTTAAGGTTACATAGGCTTTTAGGTGCTCTAGCATGTAGTTTTAGTCACCAACAAGTTACCACATGCATACCATAAAATATGTAACACACCTCTAGATCTCTACAACTGAAATCATGCTGTTTTAAACTCTAGCATACATGAAATGAACACAATGGTTTTTGGTCAACATGATCCTGGACAAAACCCCCCGGGGAAAACCAGTTTGAGATAGATGTATATATACAGAGTACTTCAAGCAAGAAATACAACAAGGAAGATAAACACAAAGGAACCTGAACTCTTTGCAATCTCCTCTCAAGCTTTGCAAGTGGTTCCTTGAAATGTGCGCTCCTCCTTCCTTGACTTTGCTTGAAGATCCTTGCACCCTTGCTCTTTCCCTTTGCTGATTGAAGAACCCTTGCACAGTACCTGCCCTTTGCATGCACTCTCAACAACCCACACACCAGATCCAAGAAAGCTCCACTCCAAATGGTACCTGCTTGTTAGATTTTAGGGTAAAATTGAAAACAGCAGTCTCTTTTAAAAATTCAATGCTAAACAACTTAGATCTGAAACACAACCTGAGATAATAGCATATAGAAAGATAGATCTATGACAAACTGTAACAGTAGAAGAAGGAAACTCAGATCATATGCAATAATAGAAAGCTCTCTAATTATAACAGCAGAGATCTATAACATAGCAGATCTATAATAGTAGATCTATA
>SNQJ01S0013249.1:107838-119881 GCA_010110895.2 Picea sitchensis | reverse complement strand
ACCATCGACAATATCACTATTTTCACCCAACCATAGGCCGAAGCCACCCTCCGAGCACCTTAACCTTGATAGAGAATCACTTTGGAAGCAAACCCTAGGCTAGATAGCCAAACAAAGGGTAGCGCACCTTTCCCCAAGGATAACGCACCAAACAAGAGTTGATCAGATAGTCCAAACCATAACCAAGAGATAGTCCAAGCCAAAACGCAATCTGCTAGCTGCAGTAACTGCAACGACAACTCTCCTCCAAACTTGCGCACAAACTGGGCAACTGCAGTGCGCACAAGTGCTGCTCTAGAATCCTGAGAATGCCTGCCAGAATGAAGACTGGCCTCCTGTATTTATACTAATTCTGGCTAACTGCCTGGGCTGACTTCTCATTCTGGGTGTCTATTTACTTAGTATATAATATTTCTTCTGGCCGACTTCTTCTCTTGTAGGCTAATAACCTAATACCAATTATCCTCTTGATCCAACTTGTCTTCTAGGGTGATTAGCCAACTCATTAGGGTTTCTTCTTGCTTCCCGGAATATTCTATTCTCGTCAGGTTTACACGTGGAGGTAAATACCTCCCACAACTACCATAATATTAACAAAAAAAAACCTCTCATTAGAGTGATCTATGAGAGGGGAAATGTTTTCTTGTGACTATCTGCCTTAGCCTTCTCAAACCCTCAGGTCACTGGGGACATCTTCCCTGGGGTCGTCTTGACATACTCCTAAATAGAAAGGGATCTCCTATTGAGGTGTTAGTGATAGGTTATTCCCAGTGACGCCAATTTTGCATCCACTTGCCTTGGGCTTTTGGGCAAGTACAAATTGTGCGATAACAGGACGAAATCATCCCAAAGTCTCTCCCAAGTATGCATAATCTCCCGGGCAACAATGCCTCGAACAAACGAACCCCATGGTTTGGAGAAGCTGTTTAAAACTGTCCTCACCATAAAGTCTGGGTCCTCTATCTCTCTGACGGCTGCAAGCTCATCTCTGATCTGGGTGAATTTGCCAAGGTAAGAAGTAACTGACTCAGACTTGAGCATTTGAATGCTCTTGAGTCTCTCCTGCAGAACCATCTTCCGGTTTTGGTTAGAGCTCTGGTAAAGCTTGCACAAGGATGCCCACATCTCATATGCAAAGTCTTTACCAGTCAAGTGGGGTATGATGTGATCCCTCACTGCATCACATATAGTTCTCTTTGCCTTGTTGTTCCTCTTCCTAAACTCTGCCACCAAGACGGGAGCAGTAGCAGGTGGAACAACAACAAGAGCCTCAACTATATCCCATAGTTCGAGGTCCTCTAAGACAAAGACAATACTGGCCTTCCAAGGAGACCGATTGCTAGCTCCAACTAGCCTATCTTCCACTCGCATCTGTTATACTAACATCACTGCCCACTGTACTCACTCTAATACTGCCACCGCAAAGGAACACTGCCTTACTCCTGTCAACACAGGTGTGAAAAGAGGCAGTAGAACTACAACCTCGCTCCTAGCAATATAGGTTTGAAAAGAGGTTGTGAAAAATCAGCCTCACTCCTAGCAAGTAGGTGTGAGAAGAGTCCGATCAAAAGTCCACAAACTGTCGACAAAAAATTCTTCCAACAAACTGCTACAAATCACTGCTAATAATTGTCCACAAAATCTGCCCAAAAGCTGTCTAGGACTGTCCACAAAAATGCTATCCAAAATCAACAAGATTCAGCCACCAAGGGCTCTGATACTATGAATATTTTCTGAGAACCTTGTTGACCACCTATTTCAACTAGGGGGTCAACTACATGTGCCATGAAGCTATGTACCTGATGGTGCAACCAAGTTGAAGACTTGTTGGTTCTACAGGGCATTTTTCCCTCAACACTTCTTTTTGTAATTGGAATTTTTGCTCCCCTGCGTGGGATACTAATGTAATGGGTCTGCATGGATTATATTTTAGGTTAGTTGCCTAGGACTTTATCATTAGGGAGGTCCTTTCATCGAGTGTTTTTTTCCCTCAGATAATTGATTTGGCCTAACCAACCATTTTAATTGCCCTTGAGTTTTTCACTCACAATAATCTTCCAAAGTGGTGAAAGACGTTCTAATGATCGAGCCCTTGGGGTGACTAAGGTCTAAGAATATTGTAAATGACCATGCTAGACATCTCCTAGAGTCTTGCGGAATTCCATCGAGTCTAAGTAGTTTTTTTTTGATTTTTTAAAATTACCCAGTTAATGATAATTGTAATTAAATTTGATGTAAAAATGTAAAAACTAGGTGCTAGGGGATTTTGATAGGGGTGTGAGTACCCAAAAGAAATGGAATGAGGCCCCCTACACCCTTGGACGAAGTTTCAGCTCAATCGGACAAGTTTTGCTAGGTCATTGTCCATGAGGAGTCCAAGTCAGTCAAAAATCAACAAAAAATTGGCTAATTAAAAAAAGCCAAAAATTGTAAAATGAGCAAAAAGTCATGAGAGAGAGTGGGAAAGGGTTTGGGGAAGTAATTTTCAGATCTGGGAAGTTGCTTGTTCAACCATGGGATTCCTCCATTAATTTTCTGTTCTAACCTCTATCAGTCTTTGGGGATTTGTGGCTGTTTTTCAGTTTTGAAATAGGCATAAAATCATATCTTACATTCTGATTTTTAGAGTAAAAATTTCTGTTTTCACTAACAGAAATTTTTTGAGTTGTTTTTACAACATTTCTAGCCAGCTTTTGCTTGCTGATTTTTGCGGGGAGCTGTTGCCCATTTTGGGCCACAAAACACTCAAGAAGAACCTCCAACTTGGGGTAACAAAACCCCTTACTTCTCTCTTCTATTCTCTAGATTGTAAGCAACCAAAGAGAGTCTCTAGGGCTTGTATTCTTCACTAAGTTTTAATTTTTTGTTTTGTAAAAGGTGTAAATAATTTGTGCCTACACCTTGCAAAGTGGTTTGGCTTGGCCACGCATGCAATATAGTAAGGCTAGGTAATTAGTTTTCATTTTATTGCATCTAATTTTTGCCCCACTTGTCCTTAAGACAAGGTTGTGTGGCAAGGTTTATTTGTCTTTCATTTCAAGTTAAGCTCTTTCTTTTGTTTATTCCATTCACCCACTTGGGCACAAAACCGATAGGCTTGTCCTCCATCTTGTGCCTTTGTTGAGGTTGCAAGTAGTTAGTTGTTTTTTCAAGTTCATTTGCTTTTCCGAATTTATTTTGCCTACACCCTGCAAAGAGGATTGGCCTAGCCACCCACGAAGTATTGTAAGGCTTGTCCTTTATGCTAAGTTGTTAATAGTTGTTTATGCCTCTTAGTTTCATTTAGTTTCTTTAAAGTTCATTGTTTATATTTCACATAGTTAGAAACATCTTTATTTTTTGTCTTGTATAAGCTCTTGGAAGCATCTTTCTTTTGCAATTTGTTTAAGTTGGATCTATGAGCATTTTGTTTATTTCATTTATTTTCAAGCTCTATCTCCTTAAGCATTTTAATACAAGTAATCTCATTGCTTAATCAATTAACTTGTAGCTTTAGGAGGGATAATCTACTTAGTTTAATTAGAACATCCTTTACTGATACAACTTTCACCACCAAAAAGAAGGCTTGTGGAGGCTACTTGAGGTGCTAGGTCAGGGATGATCTCACGGCACTAGGTGTCCCCTTTGTTGAGCGCCCAAATTTTCCGGGTTGACTTGTGGAGCTAGGGTAAGGCCTTGTTTGCCTTGCTTATTGAGCACCCAACAGTCATTTTGGCCAAAGCGGTGAGCGTATAGGGGAAGTCACCTAGTCTAGGCTTGCAACTTCACTTCACCTAATCAAATCTTAAAATTTACTCACACAATTTGTGCTTCAAGTTCATAATCTAATCTAAGTTGTGTATGATCTTTACTTTCCTGCAACTTTACTTTCAAGTACTATCTTTCTTGCATCTACTTTCAAGTTTGGTATATCTATGGTTGAATGGTGTATCCTGAAGTTGCGCATTAGTCATCATGGTGACTTTTCTTTCAAGTTTTTGGTTCCCTTGAATTTGCGCACTAGTCCTTGAGTGCCTCTTTCTGAAGTTGCACATCTTTCCTTTTGGGCATCTAAGCTTTGATTGTAAGTTGTTGCTTTGTGGTGAATGCATCATTGAGCTATCTCTCTTTTACATAATCCGCAAAATCATTTAAGTGGTTAGTTCAATTATTCTTTCATTGGTGTAATAGATCTAACAAGTGCTTCTTTCATTTCATTTGTAAATTGGCAATTAGTTGAGTTCTTTGTACATTGTGTAGTCATATAGCTATTATTTATTCTTTGGTAATTGTTGTAATCATATATCATTTATCTTAATTTGTAAACTTATTCTTTATTTGTATTTAGATAATTTCTTTACTTGTTGTAACTTTAATTGACCCCTTACCCAACCTTTAGGCACTAGTCTTCGTTGGCTTTTGGGAAATGGATGACTTTCATTTAAGCTGTGCATTGCATTGTTGCCTGTCATATAGGCTAGCTCCCCCTTGCCTTAACAAACTAAAATTAACTCCTAGAATTCATTTAATAATTCACATAGTAACTAGGGTCTAGCCCCCTTGGCTTCCCTAGGAGTAAGCCTAGACAGAAGAAATCCAAATCGAGGTGACAGTGGGTTTGGATTTAGGCATTGTGCCTCCAAGGATACACTAAGTGGATTGGGACTTTTCCACGTTTGCAAGTGTGTATAAGGACGACAATTGTCCTTATAGGCTGCCAACTAGGTCTGTCTTTGACCTCAAACTGGCTCGAAGTTTCTGCTGTCACACTCTTGTTTGTTGCTGTTTTAAATCAACAAACTGACCAGGAACTTTACTGTTGTTTTAGTTAAGGTTACATAGGCTTTTAGGTGCTCTAGCATGTAGTTTTAGTCACCAACAAGTTAGCACATGCATACCATAAATATGTAACACACCTCTAGATCTTTACAACTGAAATCATGCTGTTCTAAACTCTAGCATACATGAAATGAATGCAATGGTTTTTGGTCAACATGACCCTGGACAAACCCCGCCCGGAGAAAACCAGTTTGAGATAGATGTATATATATAGAGTGCTTCAAGCAAGAAATACAACAAGGAAGATAAATAGAAAGGAACCTGAACTCTTTGCAAGCTCCTCTCAAGCTTTGCAAGTGGTTCTTTGAAATGTGTGCCCCTAGAAGAGTGCGCCCCTCCTGCCTTGACTTTGCTCGAAGATCCTTGCCCCTTGCTCTTTCCTTTTGCTGATTGAAGAACCCTTGCACACAACCTGCCATTTGCATGCACTCTTAACAACCCACAAATTAGATCCAAGAAAGCTCCACTCCAAGTGGTACCTGCTAGCTTGCGCCCTCACTCCAAGAGTTCGCCCTCCCACTAGTAAATACACTCAAACACAAATAACTGAGGCTCCAAGCTGCCTTGCGCCCTCCATGAACATGTGTGCCCAAGCAAGCTGCTTCAAACCCTCCTTCCTCACTTCTCTTCTCCTCACCAAAATCTCAAGGTGATCAAGTGAACAAATGAATCCTCTCTTGGCCCTATGCGCCCCTCTTGAACCTCCATAAGGAAACCTAGAAGATGGATGGTTGAGATCTCACCATCCCATCTCTAATCAAAGGTTGAGATCATCCCATAATAATCTCACTCACAAACCCACTTTGGGTTAAGTTCCCTAAGTTCACTTTATGTCTCCTAATTCACCCACAAAGTGAATTAATAGTCATTTTAGGTTAAAAAGACCAAATTTCCCTTTTGACTTAAATCTCCTAAGTCAAAGTGAAATTAGACATAAAGTACAAGGTACATAGTATCAAAGTATTTCCCACTTGTGGTTAGTGGCTCCAAACCACAAGGGGACCACTTCCCAAGGTACACAAATCTCAACACTAAGTGCATTCACTTACAAACTATGACAATAAAACTATATGAACTTGATGAGATCTGTGGGAGGAAATATATTAGAGGCACTCAACATGCTTAGAGAAATAACCTTTAAACAATTTTTTGCTCATGAGATTAAGGCTATGAATAATTTACTTCCTATAGAATATGGGTTGCAATTCCAACAAATCACATTTCAAAAAGCTACAGACTCAACACAATCTAAGATTTGARCCTAAATTAGGCATATATTTTTTCTGTAGTGTTAATACCCTAGTGGAAAAACTCGGCAACGACAAAAACTCGGCAAGGGTCCTGAAAACAACGGCTCRGAAAAAATCGGCGAAAAAATCGRAAAAACTCRKCAAACATAAAAAAATACATAATTTATTCATTTTTTTTCAAAATTTTAAACATTTTTCAATATATAAAGCAACAACAACATCATATAAACAGATAGGMACATAAATACGGAGAAAGAACCGATACATCAAAGTCATTACTGAAAGTCTGAAACCAATACAAATTTTTTTCCCGATTTAYCGATTTTTTCCAATCTGTGGCGAGTTTTACYGATTTTTTCYGAGTTTTKCCGAGTTTTTCAAAAAAACGTGAKTTTTTCAAAACCCAAAAAATCGCGATTTTTTGTTTTGAAAAAATYRGCAAAGCTGAAAAACTCGCGATTTCCCCGATTTTTGCCGATTAATCGGCGATTTCTTCTACTAGGGTTAATACCAATAATAAGTAGCTCTATGCTGTTGGTTGGTCAACCTTGAATTTTTTTGCACGGAAAGTCTCATGGGGAAATTCATGGGCACTTCCCCATGTTCATGCATGGTACCTAGTGCAAACTCGTTGGTGCTGATTATGGACCTGTACCCAGCAGGGACGTCGATCTGTAGATTTTTGAGGAACTATGAGGGCTGCCCAACAGGCCTGTCTTATGACCTCTTGTTGGGCTCTAAGTTATGTCAACAAGACTGTGCTTTGCTTCTTTTTTAGGACAGCAAACAGTCAAGTACTTTTCTACCTTCAAACTGATGGTTATATGCTCTTTTAAGGTGCCCTTGCAAGTAGTTTTAGTAACCAAGTGTTAGTACATGCAAACCTCAAAACATATAGCACTCCTCTAGGATCTTTACAAGCTCCTATTGCTGATTTAAACACTAAGCATACATGAAAAATGAACACAAGTATTTTTGGTCAACATGACCCTAGATAAAACCGTGCTGGGGATAACCAGTTTAGGATGAAAGTGTATATAAGTGATGTCTAAAGCATGAGATCCAACAAATAAGCAAATAAAATGGAACCTGTACAAGTAAGAAGCTTCTCTCAAGCCTTGCTAAGGGTTCCAAGAAGATATGCACTCAAGTGAAGTGCACCCTCTTCCTTTGTTGCCAATCTCATTGAAACAATGCGCCCTTGATCCTCCTTTGCCCAACTGAGAATCCCTTGCACACAAACAAGCTGTTGTGTGCCTCTTCAATGATGAACCTGCCAGATCTGAAGTAGCACAAGAACTGCTAATACCTCCCAAGTATGCTCCCTCCTCCTAGAGTGCGCCCTCCTCAAAGCAAGAACAACCACCACAAATAAAAGAGGGCCTAATCCTTCATGAGTCCTCCATGAAAGGAGGCGCCCAAGATTCCCTCATCCATAGCCTCAATCCTCATCTCAATGCTCTCTATCAAACTCTCCAAGTGAACAAATGAGTGAATGAACTTCTTTTGGCCCTATGCGCCCTTCTTGAAACATCCATAAGGAAACCTAACAATGGATGGCTAGGATCACCCCAAGCCATCTCTAATCAATGGGTGAGATCTCTCCAAAAGAATCTCACCTCAAAACCCACTTTGGGTTAAGTTCCCTAAGTTCACTTTATGTCCCTTCATTCACCCACTTGGTGAATAAAATGTCACTTTTGCCTTAAGTGACAAAATTCCAATTTTTTGACTTAAGTGAAGTCAAAGTGGAATTAGACATAAAGTACAAGGTACATAGTCCCAATGTATTTCCCTCTTGTGGTTAGAGACCCAAAACCACAAGGGGACCACTTCCCAAGGTACACCAAAACTCAACACGATCGAGGCATGCAACAGAGGCAGCCAGCGTGGGGGATTGAGGCTGAGACTCATGCATGAAGCTCAAAGCATTGGACCACTCCAGCTAGTGCACTGGCCTAGTCAACGTTGATTTATACAAGTAAAGGTGATATTGGGGTTTGTGTAATTAAGTTGGTCATATGGTTACAATAATGCTAGGATATGCATACAGTTAAAGTTGGTTATGTGGGTAATCATGTTAGGATTTATGATGAAAGGCAGTGCTTAGTATAAATGGCTTGTCTCCTTTCAAATTTATTACTGTGCATTTTTGTTGTGTTTATATAATCTATTCATAAAGCGCTTGTTATGGTTTCAAGTGGTATGAGAATGCGATTCTTATGCTTGCTAAAGAAAACTTGACATTTGTGAACAATTATTGTTTTTATGTAACAAAACAAAATTAGGCTCTTTACAAGTAACAAGATATTGCAAACTTTTTGTAGGATTTGGTTGAATTTTACATTTCTAGGGCAGAGTCATTGTAAAATCCTATCTGCTCCAAGCTTTTTGGCTTGTTGATTTATCCCATATTCATGTAGGACAGTCATTCTTTGTTCATATATCCATTGAGACGTTGCCGTTTTAAATCACCAATCAATCAGATTTGGATATTTTATCCAAAACTTTGTACTTTTATATAGAGCCAATTTTTTTGTGAGACTTGATTTCCTTAAGGTGGGAAAATGTGGATGACACAGAGGAGGAAGAATAAATAGAAGCAATAGGCAAATGAAAAAAGGATAGTACAATTTAAAGATTGTAAAAGCAAACTTAGGAAAATGACCAGATGATCAGAAAATCAATTAGCTGTCTTTAGAACAGTAAAATTGATCAGATTTGGATATTTTAGCCATCATATGTACTTTTAGACGTCGCCAATTATGGATGTTATGCCTACCTATGATGAACAGTGAGCTCTTTGTTCCACTGGAATATTGAGTAATCTGCAATAAAGTTGTAGCAATAATATTTTTAGTGAGTTTGGATGGAATTTCTTAAAGAAGTAAAAAAGTGATTGAAGTGGAGGAGGAAGAAGAAATAGAAACGCAAAATAATTGAAAATAGGAAATTAACATTGGACGATGGTAAAAGTGAAAGTAGAAAAAAATAGATGATCAGAAAATCCCTGATCCAGCAATACGTGCACACTGCACACTTATTAATGTAAAGAAATCGATTGAAAGTAACAAATATAAGCAGATCTTTGAAAAAGTAATCTGATGTTGGCTTCATTTATTTAAGCAATATATATAATTGTATTGAAAGCAAGTGTTGGAAGTTTGAACTAATTCATGTTAAGAAAGCAAGTACTAGAACTAATTCAAATATCACGTGAAGCAAGGTGTCAATAAATTAAAACAAGCATTCATTAATATGCAATTAACTTTGTTTTCTTTGCGTTTCATTTTAAGATAAGCAAGTAGTGTTTCAAAGGTCACAATAAACCAGTGCCCCCTCTCTTTACTTGATTAGAAACATTTTGGAAATCAAAACGGGTATGGAACTCCCCAGAAATGTTTCCGGGTATTTTGTGTTCAAAAATACCAATAGTGATGGATTTCCAATGCAAATATGAAAATATAAAGGTCCTCCAAAGGGAGTGGGACCATCTATCATCTGCTTGTGTAATAAATCCTCAACAGAAAGACTGTGAAAATTAAAAAAACAAAAACAGCTGTTGCTTCTGTGTTTCTTAAAATGTTGGAAAGTGTTGTTTTTTAACTTTAAAATTGTTTTCCCATTTTAAGTGACTTTGCATCACTAGCACAATTTTCGCAACCTTGGAAGCATTACCAACACAATTTTGGCAACCTCGAAGAATTTTTCAAAAGCTCATACAGGTGAGCAGTGGAATACATTTAAGAGAATCCAAGTATAGTATGAGGACCACTAATTGCTGGTATCTTGCCAATGCAGCTTGTAACATATGTAGAATAAAGAAAATAATCTGGGTAGTGAAACCACCCAAAGTTACTAGTTTCAATTGATATTAAGATGCAGTTAATCAATAAATAATATATATGTGCATGCAATGTAAATAAATAAGAGGAAAGGACAATCACATCATCATTTGAAAAATGGAATATGTGGGCCGTACTACATAACACATACATTCCTACTCGATTTGTAGCTGCCAACCAGGGAAACAATTCTTCTGCCCTACAAGTTAACCAGAGGTACTTTGGAGCAATTACAGTCTTGTTTGCAACTGGAATAAATGGTAAATTTCATAAATTGACTAGACTGTTGCTATTCCGAGCCAAAAATGATCAACATGGTTACTAATGTAGAACACTTGGTCAGATAAATTAACATCTGTGTCAGGCCAGGTATGGGCAGAAGAAAGTAACTCCACGCTTGGATGATTTGCATTAACATGAGACGTTCATAAATACAATACAAACAGACCTTTGGTTTCATCTTCCAAGAGGTCCAGCTGACTCTTCGTAATCATCTACGACTTTTCATATTTCTCCTAAATACTATTTACAATATTATTTACAAACTACCATAATCACGAGGATCAGGTATGCAACATTCCCCCCTTAATCTGAAGGGGTGTTTGTGAATCCAATCATCATTTTGAAAATTTCAAACTTTTCTCTTCCAAACGCTTTGGTGAAGATGTCCGTAATTTGCTCATTAGTGGAACAATGTCTTAAGTGAATAGTTTTGGCCTCTACATGATATGCGGATCAGGTGATACTTTGTGTTGATGTGCTTAGTTTGATCATGGAATCTGGGATTCTTGGCCAACTTAATTGTAGAAGTATTAGTCAACTAGAAGAGGAGTAGAATTCACTTGTTTCTCTTGCAAATCTTCAAGTATTTTCCCGAACCACACAATCTCCTTTGTTGCTTATGCAACTGCCACATATTCTGCCTCTGTTGTGGAATATTCTAGAACTAATTGTTTGTGTGATCTCTTGGAGACAACTGCTGATCCAATACTCATGAGATAGCCCGAAGTTGACACTTCATTTTTTTATCCCCAACAATGTTTGAATTAGAATATCCAATCAGGTTGAAGTCATCCACCTTAGAGTTCTTGATTCCAAAATCTTGATTCCTTTCAAGTATTTTAGATCTCTTTTTTCAGTAGACCAATGTCCTTCACAAGGTTTTTGCATGAACTTGGAAAGAATCCCAACAACAAATGAAATATCTGGTGTGGTGGTGGTAAGGTAGATAAGTCTTTCCACAAGCTGTTTGTACTTGGTTGCATCCTCAAATTCATTCTCTTCTTTTGACGTGAGCTTCAAATTTTGTTCTATTGGAGTAGAGACAGGGTTACACTCAGCCATGCCAAACTTGTTCAACAATTCTCCATTGTACTTTTGGGAGATGAATATGTACTTTGGATTTTGAATCACTTCAATGCCCAAGTAGTAATGAAGATGTCCCAAATATTTCTTCTCAAAGCCTTTCTTCAACTCTTTCTTTATGGATGCAATATAGTTTTCATTGTTCCTTGTTATCCACAGATCATCTACATACACTATGTTACACCTCAGATTCTCTGCAGTGTACCCTACATTTTTTCACAAGATGTGACCACTTTGTTGATCTCAAAGTGTGATGTTTTCTTTGTATGTGGCCATGATGGGATGATTGATGTACGAGTGTTGGTTAGTTGGTAGCCCAGATCCCTTTAGGTGGACGGTCATGGCATGTCCTTTTAGTCCCCATTCTCAAGGTGCTTGGTTTTATTGGCTGACTATCCCTTGGTTGTGGTAACTCCCATCAAGTTGGGAATTTATGTCTTGGGTAGGTATTCGGGCATTTTGAGATGGATCTACTAGAATACATGATTTACAAGAGCCCTAACTACTCACTTATTTTATTTGCTATGTAAAGGTGATTTATGAGAGCCCTAACTACTCACTTATTTTATTTACTATTTTGTGTGACATATTTTTAGCATATTGCAGGTGCTGGTCTCATCCATTGAGATTTGCTTGTGCATAATAATTTTAGGCTTTTCTATTTAGTTTGATAATTTGTGTATTCATATGTTGTAGTTTCTCATTTTATTGAACATGTCACTATTTTCTTTTGATGTATTTTTTGATATTTTATGCACACGATTA
>SNQJ01S0013249.1:27927-41680 GCA_010110895.2 Picea sitchensis | reverse complement strand
CAATGAAGGTCCAAGGAACCTTGTGCCTCCATGATCAAACTTTCACCTGTCAAGGACTTGCAAAGACAAACAAGTATGCCCTCCAAGGGTCCACAAGTCACAATATCATGCCAAGTAAGCCACATCTAATAAAAGAACCACCCAAACATTTGCATCAAATCCCCCCATTTCAAAATAAACAATTTCCCAAAGACCTTATACGACTTGCCAAATTTAAGTGTGGGAGGGTTCTCAAGGTGCCCAATTGGGTGGATTATTCCCCAAGTCAAAGAGTGTTTCCCAAGTGGACCCTCTCAAAGTCATGTAAAAGAGTATGAGGTGGATGGGGTTTCTTGACATACAAGGGCTCATATTGTCTCATTTATGGGTGCCTTTGTAGAGGGTGTGCTGCGTCCTCGTTTTCAATGCAACCTTTTTCCAAGACCTTTTGTTTGCCATTAATTGATTAAGCTTCGAACATTGAGTACTATATGCAAGGGAAAGTAAAGAGTACCGCAATGCCATTTGAGGCTAGAACACATTGAGTGCCATGTGCAAGGAAAGTAAAAGACAACACAATGCATTCCCTCAGCAAGCAGTGTTAGAATTTAAGGGAAAAAAATAAACTAATCAGAAACATAAATAATTTTAAAATATTTTCTAAACACTTGCTACTGTAATTCTAGATCAACAATACATTAAAATTTCTGATGTAAAATAACATAAATCTGAGTATTACCTTAGCTATGCAAGGAACAAGATTACATGATATGCTGTTGTTATCCTCTTTTCTGTATGCTCAAAAAAAGCATTAAGGGATCATGGATCAAACCCTCGCGGTAGATCTCATCATGATCCTTTGAACAAATTGCCAAGAAGAACCTTTTAGGGTAGTGGACCAGAAAAACTGAATAGCTGGCTGGGAATCAAGATGCCATGCCAACATCAAGCAATAAGGCTAGGAACAAAACACTATTGTCCAACTTAGTGACTGTAAGGAGGCCTCAAACAACCCTAATAACTTCAGTACAAAAAATACAAGAACTGCTACAACAATAACTTCAATCCAGAAAATACATAAACTGCTACAGCAATAGACAGAAGTATTAACAGTTCTAGGGCTTCCCTATCAAACCCTATTCAGGGTAATAGGGTTGCAAGCAGATGAGGTGAGGTAGCATACACAGGGTTGCACTAGCAGAGATGAGGACGACATCAACAAACACTAGCAAATACTAGAATAGCAGAGAATATTTGTTGGATACCGAGGTCTCTAAGGCCTTCAGAGTTAATAATAGACCAAAGCTTACCATCATATTGAGATTAACATGGATGTAACCTTTGATGAAGATACAACACTCAAGAACTCAAGAAGACGCCGCCTTTGAAGAAGCATATGGAGAGGAACCCAGAGTTCTTAGAGTTGGGTGACCGCGAGGGAAGCCAATAGCTCGATGAGGAGATTCTAGAAGATCATGACATAGTAGAATCTCAAGAACCTCCTGTGATGACGATTCCCAAGAGAAAGCTAGCCCGACAAGGAACTTTATTCAAGATGGAGAAGGCATATGCCCCAAAGAACCATGAGACAAGTGAAGAGTCCAAAGCCATTCTCCTTATATGGATTTGATGTGCATCTCAGAGAAGGATTTTACCCGCTTTTTAGAAATCCATTTAGAAGAAAGAATGGGTAGATGCTATGAAAAGAAATATCAATCCATCATAAAGAATGATGGGAAATAGTTCCAAACAGAAGAACAAGGATGTGGTATCTTCCAAAATGGCTTTTCAAAACAATAAAACATACCATGGAAGTATTGTATATAAAGCAAGGTTTGTTTGCCTCGGCTTTTCTGCGTTGAAGGCATTGACTCATGAAGACATTTGTTCGTGAGCTGCATTACACTGAATAACCATCATTGCCCTGCAACTAAAGATGAAGCGGAAGGCACCATGGATTTTAAAACAACTTTCTTAAATGGTTTATTGAAGAAGTGGTGTATATAGAACAACCTCAAGGATTTGAAGTTGGAAACATGAAGTCGCATGTCTGCAAATTGAATAAATATGTGTACAAGCCTAAGCAGGAACCCAGGACATGATATGCCAGATAGACAGTTTCCTGACAAGCTTGGGTTTTACCAAGAGTAGAGAAGATTCTAACCCTTATTTCAAGGCGAATGATGGACCGGTTATATTGCTATATGTGGATGACTTATTCTAACCGGAGAAGAAAAACCTCATCGCATCAGAAGTTCACAGAATTTGAGATGAAAGACCTTGGCTCAATGAACTATTTCTTGGCTTCTGGAGGTTCTTTAACTAAGGGAAGTATGCAAATGAAATCTTGCAGAAGAGATTTGATATGTTGGAGGCAAATCCATGAATACACCCATGGAAACAAAGTTGAAGCTTCGCTGACACCGGGCTCTAATTGATTGATGCTTACCGCATTTAGCATCATTGGATTGTTGATGTATTTGACGAACACCTTGAGTCGGGCCTGCAGAGCCCGCATCGGTTCACCTAGTGGCTGGAAAGCATGTGATGAGGTACCTTAAGGGTATTATAGATTGTGTCCGGGCCATATGATGAGCCTATGACTTCAAACCAGTGGTTACACCGATTCGCATTGGGCTGGAAGTGTCTCCGATGGGAAGAGCACTTCAGACGTTGTTTCACCAAGCCAATCCATGATCTCACGGCGAGAGGAAACAATCAAGATTAAGTTCATCGTACATGGTCACATTGCTACTTGTCTCGCTGCCAGAAGCCGCGTGGCTGAAGGTTACGTGTCTATTCGACCCAGAGATGGAAGCAACCTTGATCCTATATGATAAACTATAGTCGATAAAGATGACAGTGAACCTTGTGTTCCATGACAAGCCAAAACACATAGAGATCCTGGATATCATTACATCCGTGACATGGTGCGAGAGAGCCATAAAGCCCACATGTTAGCACCTGATGAACAAAGCCATGTGCTGACCAAGTCTCTATCTCGTGTTAAGTTTGAGCATTTTCGAGATAAGTTTGGTGTAGTCCGTAAGGACCTCTCTTGAAAGGGGGGAGTAGTGTTTTGATGCCAACCCCATGATGATGATGTTCTTTAGTGTCAGGATGCCACTTTGTGCCGATGATGTACCCTTAGTGCCGGATGCCGTAACCTTGTGTTGATGATGCGCCCTCGCGGTTGTGATGCCGATGCCAGCCCTGCGGCCGTACGCCAACTTCAGCGCCGGATGATGCTGTGCTGCCGCCCCCAGGATGCCAACTGCGGCCGATGATATTGCAGCTAGCCTATCAGGATGCCGCACTGCGTTTTTAAGACTCTCACCAGTGGCCGATGTTGATGGATACTCGGGCCTTTGTGCTGTGCGTTACTATTGATGATGAGAAAACTTCCGATGATTTATAGATACCGCTAAGTTCCAAGATGCCTGATGATGTCAGCCTCATCGATGCCGCTGGTGAATAACGCTCTTGTTAAGGAGTTTGTCGAAATCAGAAGAGTATTCATTTATTTATTATTCATTAGATCAACTTTTGTGGATTGATCACGCTTCTAAGACAATGACCCTCAAATCATTTTCATGGATTGGTCAAACCCTAATTGTAATATTAAATTGAGAAGTTGGTCTAATATATTAAAGTGGCTATAAATCCATCCGCACGAGAAGCCCACCGCCGCTGAAAAAGACACCTAGTTCAACACTTGCCGATTAGATAACAAGAGAGGCCTCATACTATTTGTTCACTCACCACTAACGAGCCAAAGTTTGGAGTTTTACTTGGAGAAGAAGGAAGAGAGAGAGAGGTGCATACTTGGGAGAGGACTTCCTATTGTTTGTTTTATCTCTTGGCATTGTATTACATTCATATTAAGGAAGTTCGGTTTTCCTCCATGAGAGTTTCCTCGTGATAAAATGATATGTCTCTCATGATTTGGTACCGGGAGGAGGTGTTCCCTATGTGTTATCCCTTCTTAGCACGTGTGGGAAAGTCATTTGGCTTTTGTTCTATGTACTTTATGTTCTATTTGTACTTGACTTTGGTTAAAGTGCAAAATGTCATTTTTGGTAAAGTGTGATTTAATGTTCACTTTTTGTGATTTTGGATGGACATAAAGTGACTTAGGAATTAAAACTCAAAAGTGGGTTATGAGGGCACATTTATTTGAGGCAGATCTCAACTCCCTTGATTAGGGATGATCTCATCCCTTGGATCTTAGGTGGAGTTTTGGATGCCTAAAGGGGCAAAGAGGCAAAAAGAGGGCTTACTCTCTTCATGAGAGACTTTTGCTGGGGAGAGGAGGAGTTCTTGGAGGATTGAGTTGGGGTCGAGCATTGAAGACTTGGAGGAGGTCATTGTGTTCGTGATCCTGAGACTTGGGGGCAGATTCATCATTTGCATTTCCCCGGAGAGCTTTCTCATCTGAGGAGGGCGACTATATGCATGGACAGCTTCCTCTTAGAGAGTTCTAGCCATCAACCTAGAGATATCAGCCATGTGATTGATCTTAGCAGCTAGGACAGCCCATTCCGTGGAGGGGATTCAAAGACGAGCTCCCGCCTGCATTTTGGAGCAGATCTGGCAGTTGAGTGGGGCGCACCACATTTTGGCCTCTTCTACAGCTTGAGCTTGATAGCTTCACCATCCGGGAGTTGCTATTGTACCAGTTCATTGTTGTATTGTATTTAATGCTTTAGATCTTGATTCTAGGATATATACATCATATCTAAACCGTTTTCCCGTGGGGGTTTTATCTAGGGTCTTAGACCAAAAAATACCCGTGTCTACACATGCATTTTAGTTGGGTCATAGGAAGCTCTATTTCTGTCCATATTTCAGGATTTAAAGATTAGATAGGTGTGTTGTTGTTTATTGGGAAGTATATGTAAAATTATCTAACATAAAACTACTTGTAAGGGCACCCAATCACTGAAACAAAAAACATAACACATCAAAGAACAACTTCTTCGTGAGGTATTGTTATAAAACAGCAGAAATCAATTTTATAACAGCAGAGAAAACTTAGTGACTTTGCTTGGCCTGTCAAAGATGTACTGTCTTGGTCGATAGGACCGGATTTTCTACAAATTGTGATTGTGTATTTCTAATGATCCTATCTATGCTATGGTTATCTAGTGAATTGAAAAGAAACCTAATAATACAACCTTAACAACTTCATCAACATGAAATCTAGCACCAGATTCCAATCTGAAGGAGATAGAGCCTACCTTTATCTTGTAATATTTGTCATCCCTAAGCTCAACTCAGCCTCAAGAAAAAGATTTTGTCTTGAAAATTGAGAGGATCTCCTTGTACCTTGCCATGTGCTTTGATGCACCATCGCCTACAACCAAGTTTTCGGCCTTGTGAAAACTGAACTGGATAAGGCACAAACCAAGTAATATTCTTTCTATTTTCTCTTTTTCTATTAGACTTTTATGTTTTCCTTTGATCTACTGTCCTCGATAGTTGAGGCATGATGTTTCCCTTCTTGGATATTTTTTAAACCAACAATCTTTAGCAAATGACCCAACTTATTACAACTAAATAACTTAATCTTAGATGTATCAATACTCTTGCCTTTGAATGTACCTTTGGTGTTTACCTGAGAGCCTTCTTCTGGAAAGTGCCTTCTTCTTTCCCTTTGAATCTTGATGCTAAAGATGAATGCTCTTCTTTCGTTGGCTCGCCCCTGGTAGCAAGGCGACTTCCTCCTAGAGGTAATCATGCCATAACCTATCAAAAGTGGGCTGAATCTCTCTCCCACTACACTGGATAAGAAGGTCTCCATGAAGAAGGAAGGAAGACCAAGGAACATGGCTCCAGACTAAATCATCATCATCGCCCACTATCACCCCTATGACCAAAACACTTCCGATCCGGGCTATCCCGGAACAAAAGATGCTACTGATTCACCTTTCTCCTTCTTCAAATACTTAAGCTTATGCTTATGTCCACTTCTAACTTTGGAGTTTGTTTCTCATATAGATTCACCAAGGTATTCATACAATTCAAGTACCATTAACGGTCATTGGCCGACATTATACCGTTGATCGAAATAAAGATGATTCACTTGGCCTTTTGCTTGACTCTTCCCCAAGGCCGCTTCTTCCTCGTGCATTAGTAGTGGGTTCTTCACCACCGTGGTCACATACCAAGATCATATGCTCTAAAATATTTGTTATCCGATCTTCCACACATTGAAGTTTGTAGCTTCTTCGAGCCTATCCTTGGCCCCGACCGAAATGGAGGATGCCATGGACTCCTACACTAGAAACTTAATCAAGTTTCTTGCTTGGACTGGTGGTATCATTGGTCAAGATCTTCAACAAGCTTTAACACACCTAAGCTCGATACCATGTTAAATTTTGAGCTTGATTTCATATGATTATTCCTTTGAATTCTTCAACACTTTGATTCCAAATTTAATACATTTCAACAATATAGAATCATCATTGAATAACAATAATCATGTAAGATAATGTAAAGTATGCACATCAACAAATTACATATACCCTAGGAAACCCCATATAGGGATAAAACCCCCAGTAAACGATATTTCTTTATTGCATTAATAATGTAAGATCACTTTGGTAAATTCAAGTCACAAGGTTCACGGTCCCAAGCTTTGAGGTCTCAACTCGATGAACCTCAAGGTTCACTCTAACTTAATGCCGAATCTAAACGTAACTCGACGTCTGACCTCGAACTTTAGGACGAATTTGAAGGAGAATTTTATTGAGGTTTGGGATTAGGTTTCATTAGGGTTCAATATATATAGCCGCACCTAAAGTCGAACCTCATTCAAACCATATTGGAAAATTTCCCTCCTGAACCTCAATTTAAATCCCAATCGCTATCAAAACTCAACTCGAACCTCGGAATCCTTCATGTGACTTAGTTTACAAAATATCCACTACATGAATACTGGGTTTTAAAGAGCTTACAGTTGACTCTGACGACAAAGAACTAAGAGACCTTGCTGATATAGATGTATCCTAGTTGCTTTCTAAACACGTAGATATATTGGCTCAATATAATGCTGGAGATCATTTCAATTGGATCGGATATGTGCCTCTAATGCTGATATGCAACACCGAGTATGCTTTATTATGCTGGATCTACAAATACGAGCATGCAAAGATCGATATGCCTTTATTATGCCGATCTATATCACATGATGCACTGAGGCCGATATGCAAGATCATATGTTGCCTCTGTATGCTGATATGCAACCTTTGATATGCTTCCTTTGTCTCATTGATATGCGCCTCTATATGCCTCCTTACCCTCGACCAAGATAGAACTGCAGTAGAAGAGAGGGTTGACCTCTCGCTTATAAAGGAATGAGAGAAGGAGAGGGCCTCAAATAGATGTGTGAGAGCATGCTTGACTTAACTTAGCATTAAACTTTAGTTCGAAAAATAGAACTAGTCTTGAGTCAGCTTACAACTCAATATTACACTTTAGTTCAAAATAGAACTAGACTTGAGACTTCCGCCATAACTCAACATTACACTTTTAGTTCAAAAATAGAACTAGATTGAGACTTCAAGCATAACTCAACATTACACTTTAGTTCAAAATAGAACTAGACTCTGAGACTTCACTCAACTCAACATTACACTTTAGTTCGAAAATAGAACTAGACTTGAGACTTCAAGCCATAACCGACTCTTAACAAGGCACTAAATTTCTCTTCATGGCGAATAATGTTACACGTACAACGACTAGATCAATACATTTATATCATTTTGCAATATTAGGAATATTGTTTGTTTTCTAGCTCATAGGAATTTTATATTCAACCTAACTTTTGCTTATGGCTCACAAGGCTTGACTAGGCTCACAAAGGTTGTAATGCCTCTGACTTTTGCACTAGTCTGCCTATGCTCACTGAGGTTGTACGTCCACTTTTGCACTCAGATCGTCATGCCTCATAGAGGTTGTATGTTCCCCTTTGACTTTGCATTAGACTTACATAGCATCTCGCCTGGCGCCACGATTTTGGTTTGACTCACAGAGGTTGTAATGCTCACCATTTTGTCAATACCTCACAAGACCTTGATTCTCCAAATCTACTCCTTGGCTATCCTTAGGGTGGCCCATATGGCATGTCATTGGAGAATGATTGTCGATAATGCCAAATTTAAATGATATCTCATTCATAAGGATAAAAATAATGAAATAAAAACATCTCTAGTCTAACATATGATGGACATGAGCATACATATACATAATGAAACAAGACAATATGAAAATGTATCTACAACTATGCTAACATGATATGCAATGGTATATACAATGGATGCAAATGACTACCTACCTCTACTTACCAGTTGGTTGAATGCTAGGTGTAGTCAAATAACTAGTGAAGCCATCCTAGCAATACCTCATAATACCTGCCTGTGTGCTTCATCATAAACCAAAACACTGACAAGTCAAGCACAAAGTAAACATGAGTTAGAGCATGCATTATATCAGAGGAAGTCGTAAAGTCTAGCTCCTGGAGGCGAGAGGGAGCGACAAAATCATGCCAAGTCACCCTTCTAGAAAAGTGATAAATCTATCTCAGAAAAGGATCGTGAGAGGTCAAGAACTCAAAAGGTTGGCTCAAAGAGTTTGAGGGTTGACTACGTTGGATGTCATCACTCCCTGGGGTCTGAGAAGGGATTAACAAGAACTTAGAGGGAAACTGACAACTTCTCAGGGGAAAGATGGAAGATTGAGATAATAAACTTCTTAAGGCATTCAACCTCCCATTGAATTCTAATAGAAAGTTTTTCCCTAAAGAAAACTTGAAACAAGAGACATGTTCCCCAACTGCATCCTTAGTGACATAACGAGGTAAAGCAATCGGAGGGAGCTGGACAACCTTGTCACAAGTATCGTGCTTCAGACAAGTATCGTGCTTCAGACAAGCAACGTTCTCACCTTTATCAAAATTTGAGCACAACAACGGTTGATAATCTTCTTCATAGATTAAATCCAAGTGCTCAAAGGAATACTCATCAAAATCCTCAAGGTATGACCGAAAATCATCAGGAGAACATTGCATTGGGGTAATTATATCATCATTTTGTTGCCAAACGTCAAAATTATTAGGAACATCATACTGTTGTTGTAAAGACAACATTCGAAGATATCCTTCCATATCATAAATGGGATCCTCATGAGAACCAATCACATCCCACTTATGTCTTCCAACATGTATGAACTCATCATTATTATCAACCATGTCACTACCTTTATCATAACATGAAGGATTTAACGCATCCAAGGGCTCCTCTAATATTTCTTCTCTTTCCAAATCATAATATAAAGCATCATCAAAATCTTGGAAAGGGAAGTAACTTACCGTGTTCACTTCTTGCTGTGCAGGAGCGTCAAAGGCTTGGATGACTTCATCAAATGGAAGAGCATCTAGTACATCATCCCCAAGACTCTTCTCTTTAATCATCTTTTCGCCTTCATCAGAAAATGAAGGACCTAGCTCTTCCAAGGTTTTCTTTACTTCTTCAACTTCTGAATCATAGAACAAAGTGTAATCAAAAACCTGGAAAAGAAAATGATTCACCTCATTCTCTTCGTCTTGTGCAGGAGAGATAGGATCTTGGAGAGCTTCATCGGATGTAGGAGCGAATACTAGTGCTTCATCCTCATAACTCACTTCTTTAGTCAAGTCTTTACTGCATTCTATTGAATCATGAGAATAATCTTGCTCCTCTTCAAGGGGTTGACAACCTTCTTCATAAATCTCTCCTTCTACATCAGAGGGTTCCTGGTATTGAGTATGGTACACATCCCTAAGATCTTCCACAATCTCAGTGGTGAATCCCTCGTCCTCTAGGGCTATTGTGAGATTTTGAAGGGCATCTTCATATGTCTTGCATTGTGGTTTCACAAACTCAATATACCTACTGATGAGGTCTGCGAAAGATGATATGCCCTTATCTTCGCAACAACCCTTAATCCAATCTTGCAAAAATGACGTATAGGGAAAGTATGGACAATTTTACCAGAATATCCTACCCTTCAAATTCTATCTCACTTATATACTTCAAGAATTCTACAATGTATATACTTCAAGAATTCTACAATGTGAGTAATTGGGAGGCCTCCGAATCTTGGAGAGTTGTTTAACCATTTTATATCAAAGTAATGCGGGTATCCTTGAAAACTTTTGAAATCAATAGTCGGATACACATGTTCCTAGGTAACCATGATCCCATATCTTGGAAATATCACAAAGTTGAGAGTAAGGTGGCACCTTGCAAAAGGTCAGTGGAGTCGCCAGATATCCTCTTAAGGATTATCAAAGGGAGTGAGGGAATCACCCTCAGTGGAGTTGCCAGGTAAGCTTCGTAAGATGAAGGCTTTGAGGAAAAGGCTTACCGAAAAAGTGTCGATGAGGAATATTGACTCGATGTTCCCCAACAATGCCGCCAAAAATGTTATCGCACAATCTATACTTGCCCAAAGCCTAAAGGCAAGTAGGCCGAGATTGGCGTAACACGAGGGTAATCCTGCCACTGTCACCCGAACATGATACCCTTTTCTATTTAGGAGGAAAAACCTTTTTCAAGGGAGATGTCCCTAGACCTAGTGGGTTGATGAAGGGAAATAAATGATAGGTAAACTACCCCTCTCTCTAGGTCACTCAATTCAAGTTTAAGTCTTGAAGGATGAAGCAAAAGAAATATAAAGTGTACCTGTCCCTTACCAATACAACAACAAGTATTAAAGGCAATAACAAATGATAATGATGCTTCAACAAGACAATAAACTTGTGAATATATCCTGGCTGTCTATGTATGCAACAAATGACAAGTAGATGATAGCGATAAGTAAATGATAACAGCTGCAAATTTGTATCAACAAGAACGCACTTGTGCGGACAATGTGAACAAGCATTTAAAGCATCAATGATAATACTTTGTCTTTATGTGAGTTCTCTAAATATAGGAACCAACAATTGGATTTAAACAGGCTGTCTAAGTTAATTGTAACAACAGTGAAATAGAAGTAATGACAGCAGTAAACAAGCTTCAGAAATGTACTCTACTAAGGCAATTGAACAAACACTTGAGCATATATTGATAGTAACTTGCCTTGTACAAATTCTGGGTTGTTCTAAGGTGGTTGGTAATCTGATATAGACTGCAAACAATGGCTGTAACAGTGAATTATCAGCAGTAATTAAGTGGCTGTTAGTATCTCTAAGCTAGGTTAGTTAAGTAGTTAAAGTTAGTAGGGTAATCAAGTAGGAAACGGTTTGGAGTTTGAGTTTGAAGATACTTGTCAAAGAGTGAGGTTTGACTTGTGCCTTTCTAAGGGTAGTGGAGTCAAGTATGCAGCTTCCTTCAAGGTGTTAGCTTTTTAGCTCGGGAGGTACTCCACATATGTGTCTTGTATGCAGAAGTTACCTTGTACTTACACTACTAGACACTTGACTTTGTAATGGGTTTTTATAAAGTTGTGATAAAGTGGTTATTTTATTAAAGTGACTTTTTAATAAAGTGTAACTTCTAATATTAAGGTGACTTTACTAGTCGCTGCCGAAGGCAAGCAGGGACTCTAGCGTCAATATGACGTTGACCATTAATTAATTTAAGTTTGACTAAAAATATTTTCTCACAGTCCAAACTTGTACATATGAACGAAAAAAAGTTATTTTTTATAATATTTAAATTGAGTTTCTCAAACATCATATTGGCTAGAAAAATTGATGTCTTATTGCGGAGTCATCTTACATAACCTAAGTTTTCATCAGTTTTCATCTATTTAAATCAAAGTCTTATGCTGAAAGTCTTATGCCAAGACATCTTAAGTCTGCTCTCTGGCTCTCATACGATGCATTCTATGCAATGTTAGATAATACCGTAACTTTGTTTAAACAACGACTTTATTGCAGCCACATCTATCTCCTGCAAACTTTGGTGAGCTTACCTCAGCGATATCCACGGCCTTGCAAACTCTGGCGAGGTAAGGCCATATCCACCGCCTTGCAAACTCTGGCGAGCTTACCTCAGCCATATCCACCGCCTTAGCCATATCTACCGCCTTGCAAACTCTGGCGAGCTTACCTCAGCCATATCCACCGCCTTGCAAACTTTGACCAGCTTGCCCCCCGTCATATCCACTGCCTTTGCAAACTCTGATCGTCTTGCCTTTGCCTTCAGCCATATCTACGGCCTTGCAAACTGCCTTCAGTGCTGCCGTTAGAGCTAGAAGAATAGTGCTGCTGTTAGAGCTAGAAGAATATAAAACTATCTTGCAAACTGCCTTCAGTGCTGCCTTTGCCTTCAGCCATATCCATGGCCTTTCAAACTGCCTTCAGTGCTGCCGTTAGAGCTAGAAGAATAGTGCCGCCGTTAGAGCTAAAAGAATAGAAAACTATCTTGCAAACTGCCTTCAGTGCTGCCGTTAGAGCTAGAAGAGTAGAAAACTATCTTAGAAGTGAGTTGATCACTTACACAACCATTTTAGATGGAATAATGGTTTCTTGCACTAAGAAGATAGGGTTCATTCTTGGAAACAAGAAGATCATCATATGACCTGTAGGACTGCAGAGGTCATGCTCAAATTTGCTGGACCCAAAAGAATTCCCCAAAGAGATACCAGATACAAGAAGATCATTCCTCTCATTCTTCAAGATCGAGATATCGGTTGTGGAGACCTTGGAAGAAGAAACCGTATTCAAAGAACTTAAGCAGTTGACATCAGACAAGAATTTAATTTAATATTGATAGCTGTAGCTCTAGCTGCATCAAAGCTGAGGGTGCTCGATGAGAGCTTAAGGCAGTTAAAAGAGATATCATATTAGACACACAGTCGTTAGAGGTGGGAACGTCGGGTATGAGAACATCCTTTGAGGAAGAACTAAGAACAGAGTTACTGATAGATGATTCAACACAGGGTCCTCCAAATTGCTTGTCAGTAACGGGCATCCCGGTTATCCGTTGGGGTTAAGATGTCTTCCAACCAGTTTCGCCAATCCAAAATCGAAGATGTTGTGAGGATTTACATCGCAGTCTTTGCATCTGTTGAGCTGTAGCCAATGCGGTCCTGAAGTGGGTCTTCCAGTTGAGAACCTCCTGGTCGGGCTGGCCCTTTGCGTACACAATCTCTTAGGAAAACAACAGAGATAAGATAACAATTATAAATTGTCTTCTGTGGAGTTTGGAGTTTTTAGTGGAGCCCTGTTGTATGTGCTTCCTCCTTGACAGGTACTTGTATATTCCTTTTCTTTTGTATACTTAAGACATAGGAATAAACTTGTGTGTTCTCAAATGGAAAAATTAATAGCTTCGTTACCTACAGTCTAAATCAATCTTAGAAGATGCAAGAGAAGGATTAGTCTGTAGATTACCTTGCTTAAGCAGAATATCTGAAAATAGGAAATTCGATAGGTTCATGGAAGATGCACATGCCAAGCACTGACCATTGCGAGTGATTGCCGATATCTCTTCAAGGTGAAGGCCTCCTATAGTTGCCTTTGTGTTTCTACGAGAGCTGTTTTAGCCTCTCACTTCTAAAGGGAAAGGTATCACCTACCTTTGTACACATCCTTGGTCCCAACAACAATAATACCCTAGAACATGTTGAAATAATGTAACTGCGAAGAGCATTCTTATTATTATTTTGATATTGGATTAAATCCCCATTGTGGATTAATTATGTCATTATTATTATTGGATTAAATCCCCATTGTGGATTAATCATGTCATTATTATTATTATTATTATTGGATTAATCCCCA
>SNQJ01S0013249.1:0-27917 GCA_010110895.2 Picea sitchensis | reverse complement strand
TTTGGTGCAGAAGGGAGCAGTGAAGCTCCAGTATGTCGTACAGATGAGTAGATAGCAGATGTGTTGACCAAGCCTCTGTCAAGGGTGAAGTTTTAGTACTTCCAAGACAATCTTGGAGTGGTTCAAAAGGACTAAACCAGGGAGCGGGAAGTGTTGTGTTCCCCAGATAGCAGGAAGTGTTGTGTTCCCCACATAGTTGGAAGTGCTGCGAAAGTGTGAAGAATTACAGATGCGACTCCAGGTAGCAGTGTGGCATAGAATGGACAGCAGGTGATTCATGATCGGGCACTGACTGTGGCACCAGTCAAGGTAATGTATATGACTACTCCACTGTAATAGTCTAGTACGCCGAGTTACTGCTACTCTAGTAAAATAGTCTGGTACACAGAGGGCTACTCTAGTGAAAAAGTCTGGTACGGCGAGTTACTGCTACTCCAGTGAAAAATTATGGTACGAAGATTGCTACTCCAGTGAAAAGTTATGGTACAAAGATTGTTACTCCAGTGAAATAGTTCGGTACGCATGTTACTGACTGTGGCACCAGCCAGCATGACCTCGCACAAGGTCGGCAGATGCCATGCCTTTAGGGCTAGTTAGTTACCTAGCTTTTCAAGCTGGTCAGCCAACATGTGTGGTTGGAGGTGTTTCCTAGCCTTAGGCTAGATGGGTAGTGTGTGCGCACAACATCGCCTAATGACCTCTAGTGTGCAACCAGAGGTCACTAGTTCTTTATGAATTAGATGTCAGATTCTATGTGAGCTAGCGAGTTACTATTTATTTATGAACTAGATGTCAGATTCTATATGAGATGACGAGTTACTAGTTCTTTATGAACTAGATGCCAGATTCAATGTGAGCTGACAAGTTACTAGTTCTTTATGCACTAGATGTCAAATTCTGTGTGAATTGACGAGTTACTAGTTCTTTATGAACTAGATGCCAGATTTTGTATGAGCTGGTGAGTTGCAGTTGCCCAAACTCCGCTTGGATTGGGTACTAGTGCGGTTCTATGTAAACTGGCTCAACTGCATATTCCAGAGCCTATGCGGTTATGATGGTGATACTTGTGACATGATTTGTTTGATCATGAGACAGCTTGTGTGGCTATGCTACTTGTTACATGATCTGTTTGATCATGAGATGGTTGTGTGGCCATGCTACTTGAGACATGATCTATTTGATCATGAGATAGCCTATGTGGCTATGGTGATGCTACGTGTAGACTGATCTGGAAGACCATGTGAGTCTTGCCCATGCCATGTGAGATGGATGGATGGATGGAAGACCATGTGACATGAAGAACATCTTAGTTAATACCTCCCTAGCTAAGAGGGAGTGTTGATGTTTTGGCAGTTGCGAGAGGTATTAACTCCATGTGTAACCTTTGACTTAGAATAGAATATTCCGAAAGCAAGTGAACCGCTAAATAGATGTTAGAAAACCCTAGGAGAGAAGTCGGCCTCAAGAGAAATAATATTAAAGTAATAGACACATCCAAAAGGACAAGTCGACCCTAGTAAACTGGATGGTTTAGTATAAATAGGCAGTGACCTAGTTCATTTGTACACAGTCACTTAGCAAGTGTGCAAGTCTAGAAGACTGCAGTTGCAACTAGAGGTGCGCAAGTCTAGGAGCAGCAGCTACAGCTGGAAAGGGCACAAGTCTGGAAGAGTAGTGTAGCAGTCGTGAGTATTTCTCTTGTGCGCTTCTCTTGGAGAAAAGGTACGTTCTTCTTGTATGGTTATTGTGTTGTTGTTGCAGCAGTTGTGGCTAGGGTTTATCTATTGGTTCTGAAGTAGGCTGGCCGGAATTATTCTAAGGTTAGTGTGCTCGGGGGTGGCATATGTGAATGCCTATGGTTAGATGACAATGATGTGACATTGTCTATGGTTAAACGAGCATACCAAAACTTTAATACCCAAGTCTTAATGCATTGAATGCATATCTAGAGAAAAGACTTAATTGAATTATCCTAATACGATAAATGCATAAACCTGAAAAGGGGCTTGCAAAGTAAGAAAAATGAATATCAAAAGGAGAGATAGGCATGGAAAGAAACAATGTCGAGGAAAGGGTAACTCAATGCATTAAGAAGCACTTCCTCTGCTAAGGTGCGCATGGAGATGAACATCATACGTGGCTTTGCATGTCAATGACACAATGACCATGAAGTAAACCCCATGTCATACCATTTTTCCATACTTACACTTTGATTGGTTTCTCGGGAAATACTCCTCTACTTGAGAACTGACACACCTAATAGGGTTCTATGATGGTCCTCCCATACTTAAACTTGGAAAACTACGTGAAGTCATAAGTTAGTGTGAAGTTTGAAGAAGATAGCTAATGTGAATTACTTACATGACTCACTTTTATGATTCTAATGACTCTTGTACCCATGACGGTTGGTCTTACTTGATTCTCTCAGCCCTTGCTTGATGATGGTGCACATTAGACATGGTCCTTTGGTGGACATTAATGATGCTTCTCCCACACTTCATGAGGATATTGCACAACATCGTATGGAAGATGTTTGAGCCCTGATGACGAGCATTGGACTATGTGATGACTTGGCATAAGTCCTGGCATCTTCCACCATCTCCTGAACCTGGGACGTTGCACTTTGGAGCTAGGACGTTGCATATGGAGCTTGATGTGTCACCTGGAGCGCTTGAAGATGTCATACACCCCCTTGACGTTGAGGCTTGGATTGATGACATGGCCTTTGATGATGATAATATTGTTGAGATTTGGGTACCTTAGAAAGTGGTTCCCATGTGTTTATGAGTCTCTAAACACAAAGGGGGAGACTATTACCCTTGTACTTTACTTTATGATTCTAATTTCACTTTGACTTGGGAGATTTAAGTCAAAAGTGAAATATGTCACTTAAGTCATAAAGTGACAATTAATTCACAAAGTGGATGAATTAATAGACATAAAGCAACTAAGGAAAGTGGGTTTCCTTAGTGAGATTTTTGGATTAGATCTCACCCATCGATTAGACTTGGCTAGATTGGATCTAGGCCATTGATCTTTTAGGGTTTGGCCAAAGGAGGGTATAGTGCATTTATGAAATTCATTCTTCACTTGTGAGAAGAGAAGAAGAGGAGGAGAGCTAGGGCGCATTTCTCAAGGAGAGGAGGGCGCACTTGCATGAGGGTTTGAGGAGGAAGCCTTTGTTGAGTTGAGAGAGCTTGGAGATGCCTTCCACGGAGGCTTGGCTACCATTCTAGAGGAGGGTGCACATTTGTGATGGAGGGCGCATTTGCTAGAGGAGAGGGCGCAACCTTGAGAGGACGGGTGCATATCTAGTAGAGGGAGCTCTACCGATTGCTTGGAGGCTCACTCCATTTGTCTTGGCTTACTCTTGTGCTATAGAGGGAGCTATGAGGAGTGAGGGCGCATAAGTCTAGAGGAGGGGGCGCATTCTATGGAGGTAGGCGCACTTGCTTGAGGTGGTGGCGCATTCTTGGGAGGAGGGCGCATCAAGCAAGGAAGTCGCTCATTCTTGGAGGGTTCTAACTAGTAGAGAGGAGGCGCACTTAACAACGAGTTGAGGGCGCTTGGCTAGGGAGGATTCATCCCTTGTTGGGTTTTTGCATGTGGAGGGGGCGCACTTGAGAGGAGGGGCGCACCATGACTTGGAGGAGGTTTTCTTGTGAGAGGGAGGCTACTTCAAAGGAAAAGACAAAGACAAGGCAAGTTCAAAGGCAAGCAAGAGCAAAGGCAAAGCAAAGGATCAGGATAAAGACAAAGCAAGCAAGAGGAAGAAAGGCTCACCAAGGCAAGGGGCGCCTTACGTCACAAGGCTTGTGGGGAGGTCTTCAAGGAACTCCAAGGCATCCGAGAGTGGTTGTTATTGTACCAGGTTCACTTGTATATGTTTCATGTGTTGCACATTTTGCTTTGAGGCCTTCTATATATATCTGCTCCAAACTGGTTTTCCCCATGGGGGGGTTTTCCAGGGTCATGTTACCAAAAATCTATGTGTCAATTTTATGCATGCTTAGAAGTGTAGATCAACATTTTAAAGTTAAAGATCTAGAGGTAGTGTTATGTGTTTCGATGTATATTGCATGTGCTAACATTGGGTAAAGAAAACACTTGCAAGGGCACTTGACCATTAAATATTGAGTAGAAAGTTTGGTGACTGTTTGCTGTCCTAAAAACAGCAAGAAAAGACAGCCACACAGTTGAAACTTAGAGCCATACTAAGGTCAAGAACAGACCTTAGATGGCAGCCTCATAGGACCTCAGAAAATCTACATGGTATCAGAGCCAATGGTGGCTTAGACTTGTTGATTTTTGAGCATTTTTGTGGGCAGTTTTGTGAGGTTTATATCAGATCTGTTGGCTGTTTTTGGACAGCAAGTTTACAGTCCAAAACAGTGAGTAAAATTCAGATCTGAGGGTACCTCTTAGTTAGTGCCAGTTAGACAGTTCAGGGCAGATTTTGGACAGTCTGTTGACAGAGTTTGTGGACAGCTTGTGAGCAGATTTGTTGGGCTGATTTTTGACACTTGTGGACAGCCTCTTTCCACACTTGCGTGGACAGGAGTGAGGCTGTAGTTTACAACCTCTTTTCACACCTATATTGCTAGGAGTGAGATCGGTGTCCGCTTGCCTCTTTTTACACCTGTGTTGACAGGAGTGAGGCAGTGTTCCTTTGCACTTGGAGCATCAGAGTGAGCGCAGTTTGGCAGTGATGTCCGTATCTCAGATGTATGTGGAGGACAGGGTAATCAGGGCTAACAATTGGTCTCCTTGGAAGGCAAGGATCGTCTTTGTCTTAGAGGACCTCGAACTATGGGATATAATTGAAGCCCCTGTTCCAGTTCTTCCTGTTACTGCCCCCGTCTTGTTGGCAGATTTCAGGAAGAGGGACAACAAGGCAAAGAGGACCATATGTGATGCAGTGCGGGATCATATCATTCCCCACTTGTCTGGGAAGACTTATGCATGGGAGATGTGGGCATCTATATGCAAGTTGTATGAGAGCTCTAATGAGAACCGAAAGTTGGTTCTTCATGATCGACTGAGGGGCATTTGCATGCTCGAGGATGAGTTGGTTACTTCTTTCCTTTGTAGATTCACCCAGATCAGAGACGAGCTTGGAGTCATCGGAGAGGTGGTGGATCCCAACTTTATGGTAAGGATAGCTTTGAACAGCTTTACCAAACCATGGGGTCCATTCGATCGTGGCATTGTTGCCAGGGAGGTTATACCTACATGGTAGAGGATGTGGGATGACTTCGTCCAGAAGGAGACTAGACTAGTAGCAGATTGTAGCCTTTATTATTTACAAACACCGAGCTTATGAATTTACATTTCTAATTTTGACCTTGACTATTAGAATCCATCAGAACAATACTTTGCTCATAAACAAGGGATAAGGATGTAAGTTGTACCACTGCTAAATTTTGGCATGAAAACAAGGAGGCCATATGTAATTACTCATTATGAATATCATCAGGTTTGTCATTTATCTGTATCTTTATTTCTTCTAGTCTTATTGTTGCAGCATTGTTTTGGTTTTGGGCAGGAGTCGTTATGTTGATCTTTTTGGTTATCTTCCTCATAGATAACATGATCCAGTGTCATTCTCAACATCTGTGGTGGTCAATGCTTCTGCATCATTACTAACTTACTCAAGTTTTCAGAACCCTATTATCTCCAACAGAATGCCTAAGGGTCCACTTTGTTTCATTCCTTCCTGCTCTCATAAGTTACCAATATCTGTGTTAATATACAGCAATGTTCGTTGATATTGGGTTCTATGAGATAGCAATATTTTCTGGGCGGAATAATACTAAGACTCCTCAGTTAAACAAGTTCTAGATGCCTCTGCTAAATTTCTCAGTCAATAAATAATTACGTTTAGTTTCTCCACTATTTGAGCATCCACTCTCTCTGATTCATCAATTTCAGTGGCCCTTACTTAATAATTGAATTGCACTTCTGCTCTGTTTCTGAAATAGAAAAAAAACAGATTCCTACTTCTCTTAATGTTTGGAACCCTCCGAACAGCAGAATGACCACTCGAAGCAAGCACCTTGATGTCCTAGAGGGGTGGACTGGTTTCTCCTCCTACACAGCAGAAGCTTGGAAAGAGCAGGCCTCTGAGATTAAATATATTTGCAAAAGAATGTACAGAGAAATATTGAATAAATAATTGACTAATTTATAAGATGATACAATTGAATGATGTTATCTCTTCATATAGCGTTTGAAGAAATGGATTAGGGCGAATGGTCACGACCTTAGTGTAAGTATATATTATATATGTTGGTTATAAATTATGTACTACTTATTTTAGTAATATACTTTCAGTATATTACACAATCCGATAGTCCGATAGGTTTCAACTTTTGACAACAACACTATTACAGAAGCAATGTTGGACCAAAGATCCATTCACCAAGCATGCACTTTAACCCCTTACGTGTATGTGATGGCAGCAGATGTGTTGGGATGCCTGGTGGAGGCTTCCCATGTACAAGACAAAGGGTATTTTTCTCCATGATGGTGGACAACAGCTTAAAAGTTAATGTACATGATCCAACAATTCAGTGCTTAATCCAGCATTCAGCTGGAACTCTGTTGAAATCTTATGGTGTTTGGACACCCGTTGCTAGAGCAGCTAGAGCTGTGGCAAGCAAAGAGAAAACAGAAGCCCTGGTTACTGTGTAAGAGGACCCTCCTCAGTGGCTCAATAAAAAATGGAAATTCATTAGACCGCAACTGCAGCAGGTATATGCTCTTCAGTCATGATGTGTCAGTAAAACAGATGTGGGATTTGGTGGTTACCAAATTTAAGGAAAACATTAAAAACGGCTCCCCAAAAAGATCCCCCTGGCAGGGGAAATTAGGTAATCAACAGAATACTTGCAGAGGACGTGCGTTATTCCTCTTGCTTCTTCTCAGGTTCCAACTACTTCAAGCAATAGAAAGCTGGAATAGTTAGTTATTTCCTCTGGGGAAAACAAGGAGAGAGACAGGGGGGCCTCTAGTTGCTTGGGACACTTATACCCTCCCGCGAGAATGGGGGTTTGGATTGGTAGAAATCAAAGCTCAGAGAGTAGTACTGGCAGCTAATTGGATTTTAAGAGCCAGGTTATTCATTTACTAACTATAACTTGGTAGTTTCGTATGGAAAACTATGAATTCATACACACTAAAAATAATGGAGATTCATAAAATCAAAAGAGAAATCACCACCAGATTAGTCACCATATTTTCTATCTACATGATTCCATTTGGAAGACTACACTCTGATTTTTCACTGAGACATGATTAAAGTTCCCTGACTATAAATACCATTTTCAACAATAAAGAATCATTTGAAGGTTAATCAACCTGTCACCCCACTAGGAAGACTCCATAAAAGCCTAAGCTAAAATCAATGACTGTCTTAAGAGCAATTCATTAGGAAGACTCCATAAAAGCCTAAGCTTAAATCAATGATTGTCTTAAAAGCAGTTCAAGGTAACAACATCCAGAAAATCTTAAAGCAAACAGAATGACAATTATAACATCAACATCAAAATCACTGTCAAACCTGTCAGTGGAGATGATAAAACTAAGCTGAAGGTTCCGAAATGCAGGATTTGAGCGTAATATTCTACACCTAACAATCTGTCCAATATGAAATGCTGACCCCACTTCTTTTTCTGCATCGATGCCGAGTTCAGATCTGTAAAGCAATAATTGTAGAAAAATCATCAGACTTTTATAATGTTGTGCAGACACACAAAATGGTAAAAATTCTTAGATCAATCTCTGACAATTAGATAAATTAGTCCAACCAGAGTGACTAAGAACTTACAGAGACACAGAACATAGCATAATACAATGTCATCTAAAAAAGAAAAATCCAAAGAGAACCTACTCATTAGCATGAGAAACTACCATATAGCCCTAGAACTACTCATTAACATTAGAAACACAAGCTTCATCTTTGTATCTGCAATATGTTACTTCCCCAACTTGCACTTAATGATAAAAGCCCAAATCAACAAGGAACAATCCAAGAGGGAACTACTAGGACAGTTACCACTGTCACCTAAAAAACCTATCCTCTCACATTAGGTTGGCTCGTCTCCCTAGGTATTAGGATTAGTAAATCTCAATGAAGCTCAACGGTGATGTGAAGAGATAGCTCTAGAAATACAATGTTTTTGTAGTATGATGAGAATAAAGTGATGGAAGGATCAAGAGAGTAGTGCCAATCCTAACAAGCACGAGTGGAGTCAAGAGGCCAATCCAAGAGGGTAAGCTCAATAAAATGTTCAGACTCTAAGGGCTACAATATGCATGCCACAAGAAGAACTTAGCATTACTTAAAATGAAAGTAAGGAATACTAGGAGGAATTTAAAAGTGCCACATCAAAACTTTGCATTAGTCTAGCACCCACTCAAAAAGCATTAATAAAAGCCCAAATCAACAAGGAACAACTAAGAGGGAACTACTAGGACAGTCACCACTATCACCCAAGTAACCTATCCTCCTCACTTTAGGTTGGCTCGTCTCCCTAGGTATTAGGATTAGTAAATCTCAATGAAGCTCAACGGTGATGTGAAGAGATAGCTCTTGTAAAACAATGTCTTTTTTGTAGTATGATGAGAATAAAGTGATGGAAGGATCAAGAGAGTAGTGCCAATCCTAACAAGCACGAGTGGAGTCAAGAGGCCAATCCAAGAGGGTAAGCTCAATAAAATGTTCAGACTCTATGGCTACAATATGCATGCTACAAGAAGAACTTAGCATTACTTAAAATGAAAGTAAGGAATACTAGGAGGAATTTAAAAGTGCCACATCAAAACTTTGCATTAGTCTAGCACCCACTCAAAAAGCATTAGTCTAGCACCCACTCAAGAAGATGTAAGATGCAAGAGAATACCACCATGTATAAGAAAACAAAGGATTCAAGAGGGAGAACTCCACTCATAAAACCTATGTTTACTTTCTAGTGGGATGAGTTTCTAGGACAGCCAGAGCACCCCAAATTTTCTGTGGGACAGCAGGTTGGGACGTACCTTATATATATATATATATATATTAAAAAATATTTAAAAATATTATTCAAAAAAAAAAAAAAAAAAAAAAAAAAAAAAAACTATAGAAAAACAAATAAAAATATCACCATTTTTATATAAAAATCTAAAAATAATCAGATGAAGGCTCAATTTATTTTACATCCATTCTTCCATATTTCCACTCAATAATAGAACATTTTATTATGTAAACTTTATCAACAATAAATAATTTTTTAATTATATTTACTAAAATTATATATACATGAATCAAATCTTAATAATAATTAATTTTACATATATATATATATATATATATATATATATATATATATATATATATATATATATTAAAACTATTTAAAATATTATTCATTGCTAATTATGTAATTGTACCATAATAAGTTATAACTACAAAAAAACAAATGAAAATAGTATCACCTTTTTGTATATAAAAAATTCAAAATAATCAAATGGAGGCTCAATTTATTGTACATCCATTCTTCCATATTTCCACTCAATAATAGAACATTTTATTATGTAAACTTTATCAACGATACAAATAATTTTTTAATTATATTATCTAAAATTATATATACATAAATCAAATTTTTAATAATACTAATTTTAATCTAATCCATGTATATTAATTTATAACTAAACACTATAAAAATATATAACTTTTATATATAAATTTTATATATGTTTCATTTTGGTATAATTTTTAAACATATTAAACCCCTAAAATTTAAAACACCAAATAAGAAACAGTGACCATTACAAATGTGAAATATATTAATCACTTAACTGTGTAAATACTAAAACCCTTATCGATCGTTCGACTTATTCAATGTTTAATATGGGTTTAATGTGAAATATATTAATCGTTTCACTGTGTAAATATTAAACCACTGTCGATCAGTCGTCTTATTCAATGTTTAATCTGGGTCGGCTCTCTTAGGAATTCACCCGTCGACCCTCTCTTGGTAATTCACCCTCGACCTCTAATCCATTTCGACTCTCTTCTCAAGTCGTGTACGTTTACCTAGCAAGTCCTTCTGTCTATTTCACGCGTCAACTTTCTAGACTATTTCACACGTCAACAGTGTCGAACTGGTATCGAATTCAGTTGTGGGGTCGAGGGCCAATTGACGTCCCCGACGATTTGGGAACGTTCTCATGCCGTTTCTAAGTCCTTGGAACACGGGAATGCCGGGTGTGAGTGTCTTTTTGGAGGGGACGCATCCTCGTGCAACATAGCATAAAACTCTTCCAATGGGATAGATAATACCCTCCTCTCTTGGCCCTACAAAGCAAGTCCCTGAATCTCTATGACATAAACAACAACTAAAAGCATTAGAACAATAGGCCACACATAGATAGGAGAAAACTCTTACACTTCACATATGCTCCAAGAAAGATATATATCCATTAAGCTCCAAGAAGGGTAAACTCCAAAAATCCAACCATGAGAAATGATGAAGAGAGAAAACCCTAGTATAGGTCTAAGCTCCATCTTCATCTATAATAAAATAATAATATCCACTACAAAAACCCTAGATCTATCCTAGGGAGGAATAAAGAAATAATAACCTCCACATGACATAGACAATAATGCATAAAGAAGTAGTGGTCAAACCACAAGTACTAGTATCTCCATGAGAATAATTCCATAAAGGTGGGGCATCCCCATCAAAAAGGGCATACGACATGTCAAAGCTTCAATGTCTAGCCTCCAAGTGTAGCAGTCCATAACCAACTCCTCAAAATAGGCAATGAAACTCGAAATCTAGGGTTTGAAACCTCCTAGATCTCCTCTAACGTGGGACATGTAGCTTTGCAAGGTGAAATGTCCTCCTTAAACCATGTCAAAACTAAGTAAAACCCTTATGTGGTGGCACATGTGGCTCTCTCGATCATGATTAAATGTGCATTAAAGCTCCTCCAATGTGGGACATCCTCAACCATGACCATAGATATGAGTGCAAGCAACCCTCTCAAGGTGGGCATCTCCTCAAAATAGGGTTTGAATCAAGACAAACCTCAAAAGACAGCACATGTGAGACTTCCATGTGAAATGTCATCTCAAAAAGGCTTGGAAAAGTGTGTAAAATGGCCTCAAATGGTGGATGTCCTCCTCAAATCAAGTGACAAGTAATTGGATCCATGAAATAAGGCATCAATGATGAACAACATGTGGAATGCCATAAATGAAGAACACATGTGGAATGCCATCAATGATGAACCAACTCCATGAGGAAGGGGTGGCCCCTCATAAACCAATAAAAGAAAGTTATGCCTCAACTTGCATGCAAGATACTCCTCCAAAATTGGCATGTCTCAACAATAAAGCATAAGAAGGAGTGCAATGTGCCCTCATAAGATGGAGTGCTCAACAAGTGTACACCAAACCACTCAAGCTCGAGGTCTAAGATGTAACAACATAAGTGTGCCAAAGGCTATATCCATGACTAAGGGGTTACTCCATCATAACATGTGCTAGGTCATTCAAGCGATAAAAGGAAGGGGACGCCCTCATCATTGAAGCAATAAGAGTATGACAAGAGTGCATTTTCCTCCACATATGAGCCAAAGAAGGGGAGCATTTTGATTGAAATCATAGCATATCTCATGATAGTCCTCATCCAAGTGTGAAACCAAGAAAAAGATCTAGGGTGCTCCACATAATACCATCATCTACCTCACAAGCAACTTATCTATGTCTAAAAACATATATAGGAGCTAGGGCATTAGAGAAATGGGCCTCTAACCATGCTAATACCCACCCATCAAAGTAATAAACCGTATGCAAAGAGGGGGTATATGCCAAGTCCTCCATGCCATGATGATGCCAACCAAATGAAGATGTAAATGCAATGTCAACTTAGATCCAAAGTGCTAAGGCATTCCATCAAGGGGGTCCTACATTAACATGCATTATCAACTACCCACATGATCACAAATGCTCCATAAACAAGCCCAACTAGCACGAAAGGAAAAAAATCACCAAGACAACCAAAGTATCATGACTACAACACCAATAACCTCATCAAGTGAAAGCAAAACTCTTAGGCCATCAACCTATAAACTTGCCTTTGTGATAAAAATCACAAGTGTAGTGAAAACATTTACTAGTGTAGGCCTTGTGCAAAATGAGGGATAACACAATGCACAATATTTGAACAACAAAGGTACACTTCATATTACAACATAATGAAGATACAAGTACATACCATTAGCTCATTACAAGATAGTACACCATGTCCTATTCACTTATCACAAGCTAGGACACGCAAGTTGCATCCAAACCCTAGCTAGAGCATCCACCATCAACAGCAAACCCTAACAAGCAAATATGGCCTAGCAAGGCATCATGTTAAAAAATCAGCCCTCGGACACTTAGTCAACAATAGATTTCAACCTCCAATAGTTATTCACCAATAAAGCAATGAAACCACATGCATTTTACTGGAACTATGAGCAGAAATACAAGTGACCAAGTAATCTGGAAAATATAGCAGCAGAAAAAATGAACAATGGACAAGCATTCAACACATTTGACACAAGGAATTTTCTGAGCAATGCACCTGGAAAAACCCACAAGGGGAAAACCAGTCAAGGAGATTTCTTCTTTTGAGCTCAAGGAAAAATTATGAGTTTACAGCGGCAACATTATCAGCATTAAATACAACAACTTATCTCACAAAATCTGCCCAACACCACAGACTGATACAGCAGATAAACCAGCAAACAGCCTCGATTTGTGTGCCCAGAACTGACTGTACAGTACAGTACTCTGCTGTATGGTTTTCTCTCAGCCAAAACACCTTGAAAATCGTGCCAAACATCAATAGTAAGGCTGCCTCGATTTATGTGCTTTAAGCCAGTTGTACGACCAACAATAAATGTTGTACAGCCCACCTTCAGTTGTTATATGGTACAGGAATGTAATAAATGTTGATAAAGCTCCTTGGGATGCATGCCAATCCCTTCTTGCTACTACTCTTTCCCTCAGCTCAAACTCTCTCTTGGAAATCGTGCCTCTTCAATTTCCCTCCAGCTCTCCTCAAAAGTGTGTCCCACCTCTCCCTCAAGTGTTCATTTTATTACTCATTAATGCCTAACTTCCCTAACCCTTAGTCTTCCAAAGAGATAGACGGTCAAGATTAGATCTTGCCCTCTTGAGATCAACAGTCGTGTCTTAATCATCTGTTCAGTTGAGACGAATAAAGTTCACTCACACAAAAATTATCCAAAATACTTGGAATATAATATAATAATCCATATAGGAATAATGTATAAAATATGAATAGATAAGATGATATACAATTGAGAATGAGGGCTCGTTTATATACCCACGCATGGGTGCCCTTAACCAATAGTCATGTCCTTTGAGACATGTCCTTTCATTATTAATACTTATTATTTATTAATTAATTATAATGTTATGAATATCTATTTATATGTATATTTATGTTCATAACATTGTCTTCCCCTTAAAGATGCTTTGTCCTCAAAGCATAATCACTAAAAGGCTTCTTCTTTTTTTTGGCGCACGATGTCTTCAAATCTTTTGTGCTTGTAGTTGTGACTCTCGACGAAACAAGATGATATAATGTTCGAATTCCCAAAATAATATGTTGCATCTTCTGGGGAGTGATCCATCCCAAATCTACTTTCATTGGAAATGTTTGATGATCGATTGTTCCAAGTTGTTAATTTTGTCTTCGTTCTTTTTCAGTGTGGTATTTTATTTGTTGGTAAGAAGAACATTGTTTATTTTCCTCTTCTCCTAGTCTTTGGTCATAATGACTCTTGTGACTTGGATGACGATAAGGCATCCTAATCTCTTGTGACTTTTCCTTGGAATCATATTCTTTTGATGTTTGTAGTGATTTCTCCACGTAAGCATTCTTTTGAATTTGAACATCAATTGACTTTGTATTGGTTCCTTTTTCGATTGTCGAAACTTGAATGTCGGATAATTTCTCTACTGGATCAGTCATTGTTCCCTTGTCGATTAATGACGTATTGTGATCTAGCTCTTCTTGTAAAGACTTCTTATCGTGCTTGAGCTTTTTAATCTGAGTTAATAAATCTTGATTATGTCGTCTTAATCGTAAAAGTTCTTCCTTATTTTCATCCTTTAAGATTCTAGTTTGTTCTAGTAAATTTTGATTAAGGTTCCTTAGGCATGAATTGTCTTCCTCTTTTTTGGTTAAATTCTCTTTTAGACCTTGATTCTCTTGTTCCAACTTTTGAAAACACTGCTTCTTCTCCTTGGACTTCATGATTTTTGCAAGTAGTTTCTAATTATGATTTCTTAGGCTTGTCCAACCTTTGAAAATGACCTTCTCCTTGACTTCATGATTTTTGCCTTTACTATATCTCTAGGCAGTGAAATTCTCTCATCTTTTCTCAATGATGATTTTATCAAGCATTCTTTATGCTTCATCGCAACTTTCTTTGTATTGACTTCATATTCAGAAGAGATCTGTTTTGGAGGAAGGTCCTTCGTGTCTTCCATGATAGAGCTTTAAAAATTGATCTAATTGTAACGGCCCAGAATAGATTTTTTCTTTCCTTCTTATAAGAAATGTCAAAAACTTTCTTGTGTTAAAATAAAAGTACCTAATGTATCTACCTAAGTTGACCCATATCAACACTATCTTCATAGATTGTCACTTGAGACAGTGTTGAATTGAGCTATGAATTTGTGATCGCCCATAGACAGTTGTAGGTTTCTAATGTCATATTTCTCATTGAAAATGACACATGTCTTTCAATTATATTTGGTTCTAACTATTATCTATTTGCTGTGTCGATGTTAATGTGATTTTTCCTAGCGATTGGGTAAATAATGATGTTGATATTCTTTCCCCGAATAATCCCATTAACATTTAAGGATCCATATAGCTTTTTATAAGTAGGGGGGGAATTTGTTGATATTATGGTAGATACGTGAGGTATTTACCTCCACGTGTAAAACTCTGAATAGGAATATCCTAAAGGCATAAAACCTTTAATGCTAATGCCATTAACCCTAGAAGATCTTGTTCGTCAAGAGATACTATATTAGTTATACTCCAAGAGAAGCAGAAGTCCACGTGAAGAATAAATAATGATACTGAACAGCCCAGAAGTCACCGTGAAGTTTCATGCAATCCATTATAAATAATAAAAGTCAGCCTCTCTATTTGATATCTCAAATAGCCAGTAAGAGATTGTTCTCAGATCAAGTAGCTGCACTTGCTGGTGTTCTGGAGGAAAGCATTTCGTGGCATCACTGCAAATTAGTAATTGATTGCCATTTCTGGACCATTCTTAACTAGTTTGGACTATATGATAAGCTCTTTTGTGATGCGCTATCCTTTGTAGAGGTTAGGTGCACTACCCTTTGCTCTGGCTATCTAGCCTAGGTTCTTGCTTCCTGAGTGATTCCTCCCATTACAAGCATGTGTTCTGAGGTGGCTCTATGTTGGGTTATGGTATTTGTCAATGGCAACCAGCACACATCTTCATGACCTAATAGGTTATGGGCCCACACCTCCTTCATTCAGCCTAAAACGCCGGAAGGAAACATAACCGCCAGGATATTTGAGCTCGCTGAGGAACTGCTAGGGTTACTAGCAAGTGCCTTCCAAGACACTCTGCCACTAGGCTTACTAAAGAGATGTGCCAGTGTAAACCCAATCCTCTTGTTGAGGCACCCTGGCGAAGGGATTGACCTGGTCTCCTGACACAAATCACATGCCTAGCCTAGCGATCTCCCCGGCATTCTAGCCAAGACGTGAAGTTTGAGCTTTGGTCGTTAGATGGAGCTCTTAACGTCAAAGCCGTGGAAGATAAGGGACTGACTCCATCCCATAAGAATAAAGTGTTGGATATGGAGAAAGGAAAGATCGTGAAGCCGTAGTTTGAAGAAGGAAAAGAGGAACCTAACGCTGGGTGTGCCTATGGGAGAAGATCAAAGATAGTGACATCAATGCCATGAGTATCATAGTGGATCCTGCTAAAGCATCTGATACCCTACATCTCTCATCTCTTGACTCATCGAAGAAGATGTATCGCATGTCTAACAAATGTAAACATTGACAAGTAAATGAGTCTCTAAGGAATGAGCTTCCATGACATGAAGATGAATGAGGATGACAAAATAACATCATACTTCGTAAGAATATCATAAGTAAGAGATCAACTACAAGCTATCAAGGATCGCCTCAAAGAAGGATTTGGTAAACATATACTCAATGGTCTTCCTGTAAGACGGATGCATTTGTCGCAAGCATGAACACAAGAAAGGAGTATCCGGAATTTGAAGAAATTTGAACTGCATAGCTCAAGAAGAACTGGAAGGATTGAAAGAAAAGAGAAACCCCCAAAAAGAAGTACGAAGGATCAGTTTTCACAGCTGAAGATTCAAGAACTCGAACAAAAGCAGTTTTGGTCTGAAGGTGTCAAACCAAGAGAAAGAGATATCAAGTACAATGCTTCAATCATTTTAAAGTGTAACAATACTACAAGAATCATTGTCCTGTTACAAGAAAAGTGAATGAGAAACACACATCAATTGGTCAAGGAAAAGGAACCTGCCAAAGAAGACTGCTTTTGAGTGGAAGAGACTTCTTCTTCAAAGGTAACAAACTCTTCTTATTTTGTACATATCTTGTTTTGTATCTGCCTCCTGTATATATCTTGGACATTCATCTCCTTAAGACAATGTGTTCCAAGAAGAATTCTATACCCATGGAAGAACAACAAGATAAGAATGATGACATTAGATAACATACATGAAAGGGGATGAAATATGTAAATCATGTGGAAGCTATTGGTAAGATAAGCCAACTCAAGTCGAGAGGAAGAGATCTAGAAGAAAGATGCAGCCCAATCGAGAGGAAATTGGAAAAGACTTATGACAAAGACAACAAGATGTATATGGATCAAGTGGATAAGAGAGCTGAATTATATATTGCGGGAGAAAATATAGATGCAATGGAAGTGGCATGGACTCTGACAAGAGGAGCCAATTAGAGACAGAAGAAAAAACAGACAGAGTGAAGCATGGACTCTGCTAGATTCTGAGGGGATTTCTGACGAGTATGTAACTGGCCAGTTGCGGATCAGAGGGAGCAGAATCCTACATCCATTGAATATGATGAAGAGAGACCCATGACACGAAATTGAAAGATGACGTGATCCATCAACTCCTCACAGGTCTTCTTCAAGGAGAAGCCCAAAGTCTCCCATGATCCATAATGGAATCTAGGGGCATGGAATCTAAGGAACTCCACGGAAGCCAGAACTAAAAGAAACACATAAAGCATCTCCAAGAAAGGTGAGGCCAAACAAACGAAGTGGTTAACAAGAATCATGGGTTATCATTGTTCTAATATGAACTCAATAAAGGAAATCAAGTGAGGAACTCCAAAGCCGCGATGAAGAACTATACGTATGAAAGACTTCAAGGAATGAAAGACGGAAGATCCAGAACTATGGGTTCTCCTAGATGGAGGGAGGAAGACTATGATGATTATTTGTTCCAATACACCGCACGATCTCGATGAGTCATTATATCATCCAACATCCATGAGTTGGAGTTCTATCAGAGGAATGCAAACAATGCCTCCCAGAGAAAATGGAATTAAAGAGCTGGCGGAAGAGCAATCCTCGAAGACTTGAGGAAGCAACGGCAAAAAGAGACCTCAGGCGATGAAGAGATAACTTGCGGGAGGAAACCCCGCTAAGCGGAGAAGATTTCCATAACATCAAGATGATTATTCGACGATCATGATGACGTATACGCCAAGGCGGATTATGTTCCAGCTTTCCACAATGATATATTCTATTGTTCAGAGCTGCATGAAGCCTTCAGATAAAACCAGTGTTCTAGAAAGATTAAAGTACATTGAAATCAAGCATTATATTGACCTTGGCGATGAAGTCCAAAGGGAAAGGAAGTTCCAATATTCCGTATGCATAGTTTATATCTTTGGTAAAGCTCTCATCCGACGAGAATGGAGTTACCCCATTGGAGTTTCGAAACGACTTCCTTGGTATTGAAAAAGAGTGCGATGACTGTGCTGGGAGGGATAATCGAAAAATATCATTTGCGATATTCATTTCAAGAATTGAAAAATATCCATCCTTCTGGATGTGATGCGTTTCCTGCCCGGAAGTGATTGAGATTTTGATTGATGCGTTAATTTCCCACTTTCAGTTAATACGGAAATGGTCCAGATTGATGCATCATAACCATTGTATAATGGAGTGGTCGAAGCGTTTGTCTTCCTGAGGGCTACCGGCGAAGACCGCCCTCACCGGACGCTTCATCTTCATTGCATATTAGGTGAAACCGCTTTTGGAGGTTTGCGACGCCTTTCCCGTGGTTAACAAGAGAAATGGCATCACCGATGCCATTCCAGAATTCCATATATTCTCCGCAGTACTTCATTAGTGGTGAGGAATGACCGGTGGGGAATGGTATCCATTCGCGAATCACGGGACGGATTCTCAGGGTTTATACATTCTCCCGGTAGTGCACTTTGATTAGCGTGGTGGAGAATCAACAAGAGGAACAACCCCAGTCTTCAAAATCAAACAATCATTCTTCCCGGTTTCGATAGCCAGCGAAATGGCAACTGTTGATTGATGCACTCCGGCATTGAGGGCGTATTATCTTCCGATCTCAAGCGTATTACGTGATGGAAGATTTATCCCGTACGATCAAATTTATCGGCAACATTATTTCGTGCGTGCCGCTACCGACATTCGTTGCGGCGACCGGCGATAGTGACGTGCATACCATCAGGTGATGTTCCACCGTTGCGGACTATAAGCGTTGCCGTTGATCGGCACTGCGTGTTACCGGTGGTGCCCAATCGACGTAGCATACCATTGCGCGATGCTGGTATCACGCCTGTGTTCATTTTGCCGCGATTGCTCGAAGACTAACGCCAGCCATTTTCGAAATAATTACCGCACCGATGAACATTTGAACAAAGATTTCCGTACGTAAATGGTCTGTAAAACATTTACCTTCGATTAGGAAGAATGGCTCTGTATCACCGCGGAGTTGAGTTAATTGCGACCGATTACCCGATAAAGCGGCGAAGTTCTTCGAGATGATGCCCAATGACAATCGATGATGATGGTGCTCATGATATAGTTTATATAACTATGTTGATGCTATCGGCATCGGTGGTAATTTTGAGGCTCAGACCATTAATTCGCAATACCCCGGCTTAGAGTGGCGTTGATATTATGAAGCGGAGGTATTTACTTCCACGTAAACCTCGACAAGAATAAAATACCCGGAAGCAAAGGAAGAAAACCAATGAGTTGGCTAATAACCCGAAGGACTCACCGGCGATGCGATAATTTATATGTTGCTGGTTTAGCCCTCCAAGAGAAGTTGAAGTCGGCCGTAAATAATACAATAATATATTTACCCACGTGCACTTCGTGGAAAGAGAAGTCGGCCCCGTAAGTTTGCTTAACCATCATAAATACAGTACCAGCTTCCATTTGACATTATCCTCAAAGAAATTTTGCGAGAGCCGCAGCTGTACTTGCGCCTCAAAGCGTAGGGTTTGGAGGAAAGCCATTATGCAGCCGGCCGCAATTTGCGCCATGCTTTGGCTTAGAATGATCACTAGGGTCGGACCATCCGACGCCTTTGTGATGTTTATCCTGGGAAAGGCGCTTAATTGCTTCCAATATCTAGCCTCCAGGGTTTGTTTCCGAAAGATCTCCGCTTGGCAGTTCTGCGAGGGTGGCTTCTACCGGCTTTGGTTGGGGTGATTTAAGGGCATTGTCAATGGCAAAACATATACATCTTTCATATTCTGTCAGTGAATCTTACTTGTTTTCACCACAAAACTCCATTTTTTTATAAATTTATATATATATATTATCTTCACTCTTCAGAATCCTTAGGGAACTCCCTTTAAAATAATATGCCAGTTTTGTTTTAATAAATATACTCCTTTAATAAAAGCATATAATATTTGGTGTGAGCAATCTGAAGGTTTTGTTCTTTTACCTTTTATCTTTCAATTTTTCCTGCTATTTAATCTCTTAATATTTGGTATATAAACTTGAAATCTTAAAAGTGCTTTAAATACCTTATTTAAAATGTATTTTTTTTGCTTAAGGATTTAGGATACCCTTAAATAATCCACTTAATATAAAGTTAAGTTTTTATAACTTAATATGATTAACTTTAAAAAAACTATAAATTAATTTTTATGGGGCCTTTGAAATCCGTGACACTTACGAAAAGGTTACCACAAAATTATAGGAATCTGAGAATACCCGATTTATAGTTGTGTGGTCCGGAGGTAATGGCAGAAAGTGGAGGGTCCAAGGCTTCAGGTCAGGGGGTGCACAAGGACTGCCTTTTTCTACTGAATTGGGGAGTACTTTTACCTGATAGGACTGGTTTGAATGTGGTCGAGGGTCTGTAAGGCGAGGTGGGGACAGATCTAAAGGGTGCGTCATTAGAGGAAGGCCCATGGATAGGGTTGCCAGTGATTATTTGCCACGGAAGGGAAAAGGAAGGAAATGGGCCAGGGAAAGGGACGGAAAGCGGATGTATCAGGCTTATAGGGTTATAGGGCAGCAAAGGAAGGCTGTGGGCCACGAAAAGCGAATGGGCAAGGGGAAAAGGGTTATGAAAGCGGAAAAGGTCATGGAAGAAGGCAAGAATGAAACCTAGTGGAGAGTGGCCTGGAGGGGTATGCCTAAGAGGTATTGTTATGTAAGTGTTTTTATTTTTTATTTTTTTTTATAATTTTTTTTTTTTGTATAATTCTCGGTTTTTTTTAATATTTAATAGAATTTCTGCAGAAGCAGCAGTTCTAATTTTTTTTTTTTTGGTTTAATTCTGAATTTAGAAAATGAATGGAGAGCATATTTTTGTGCTATTGAGATCCGTACTGGCCTTTCTTCTCGATTTTCCAAAATAACTTTTAGCCATTAAATAGCCAATGGCCAAGTGCTTGGTCAAAAGACCAAAGATTTCAGAGAAACTTTGAAATTCATAATAATAAAAGTCACTTTAGACATGTCCGAGCAAAGAGACAAGCCAAAGGCCGATCAAAAAACAAATCCTTGATACAATTAAATGACATTTTAACAAAGTTCACACAAGAACTATCCAAATACTCTAAATATAATGCATAATAACTATATAGGAACAATGTGTAAAATATGAATAGATAAGATGATACAATTCGAGAATGAGGGCCTGCTATATACTCAATTTATTATATACCCACGCAGGGGTGCCCTTAACCAATAGTCATGTCCTTTGAGACATGTACTTTCATTATTAATAGTTATTATTTATTAATTAACTATTATGTTATGAATATCTATTTATATGTATATTTATGTTCATAACATCAGTTCACTTAAATCACTTAAGTGACCGATACTCTCATAAAGTCACTTTTACACATTAAATATTAAAAGGCTCAACTTGACTTTATAAAATCACTTTATAAAGTCACTTTATAAAATCACTTTATAAAGTCACTTTATAAAAACACTTTATAAAGTCACTTTATAAAAACACTTTATAAAGTCACTAGAGAGAAATATGCTCGATCTCTTCTACATGTTGGGCACTGTTATCCCCTAGCCTAGGGATAACTAAGGAGATCATGTCTTGAGGCCCATAGGTCCTAGACATGGAGTACCGAGAGCTAGACGACTTAAGCATGGCCCCAGAGGGGCCCCTCTTTTCTTCAGTGCAGTCCACATATCACCAACAGTAGTATCCATCACACCAGATTGGTCCTGAAGTAGCGGTGAGTCTTTCTCCACGAGATAATGAGTCTAAGTATCATGGTATGTCTCACTTTGATTTTTTAAGCACTTGAACATGTTGTATTTGAATCCTTTTTCATTTCATGACGTTTGCTTGGAAATTATGTTCTTTGCCTTGTTAAAAGTAGCTGGCAATAGTTAAAAGCCAATTTTGAAAGCTTTGAGATGCTGCGCCCAGGGATCCCTGAGGAAGCAGTGAAAATCTTCTCAGTAAGAAAAGGAGACCCACAAGATAACATAACCATTCAAGGTACTAGTTGATGGATAGGAAGTCTCATCACGAGCCGACCTATTATGACCATGGGCATGTAGCAGTATGACATTACCACCCATCTGGTCACCAAACTAGGGTAGTGGCTCTTGGTGGCATAGCCAAGAGAAAGGGGGTCTCATTACGAGCCAGCCTTCTCACTTTTGTAAAATGTTTGTGGATAACGTTGTCACCTCTGGTCATCAAGCCAGGACAGTGGCCCTCAATTATTCCCTTGAAGCACAAGAGCGAAAGATCAATAGAAATGAAGCTAGGAATAAAACGCAATGAATTGGCTAGGAAACAATTGCATCCATGACAAGGTGTAGCTCACCCTGCACAAAGGCACCCACAGGTAAAACTCTACATTTCCATGTTATCACATGCACCCGTGCTCAAATATTTACCCCATGCCACCTCATACACTTACATGACTTGGACTAGATTCCACCTGGGAAACACCCCAAACTTAAAAGAGGTTAGCCCAATAGGACACCATGAGACCCTCTCCAAAACTAACTTGTCAAATTGCATAATGTCTTTGAGCATTTGTTTGGGGTTAAGGGGGGTTTGATGCACATGTTTGGGTAATTTAATTATTGGATGTGATTTGCATGCAATGATCCTTGTGACCTATGAACCCCTGGAGGGTATACTTGTTGTTTCTGCAGGACCTTGCTCGGTGGACAGGTACACATGAGGGAATGATTAGCTTGGACCTTCATGGGGGCTCAAAGCTCACAGATGGATGTTGAAAACCCAGCTAGGGGTAAGAAGAGATTGAAGACTTGCACAAGATAAAGGAAGGACATTGCCTTTGGAGGCACTGTGGAAGACCTAGACCTAAGGTCTCATGCTCCTCCCCCCTGAACGTTGGCCTTGAGAGGCCTTGGACATCACCTCTACAGCCCTAGACGTCGCTTGTCAGTTGGGGTTGTCACCTTGGAGGCATTCATGAGGCTATTGGCACGTATGGGCAAATTTAAGGCCTTTGGAGGCCTAGTGTTTCATCTCCTTTGCCCAACATCCCACACTTGAGGCCCAACGTCACCCTGGGAGGGCATGACGTCACCTGTGGAGGCCTATTTAGATGCAAATTGAATTTATTTTGGTAAAAATGGAATTTTGTAGTAAATTGGCCAGGTCAGCCCTGATATTTTGACCTAAAATAATTAAAGGTCAAATTTTGATATAAATAAACATAAAGTGACATTCATTTTGATCTTAACTCTCACTTGGGAGAGTGGAGGTCGGAAATTTTCTCCCTACTAAGGGTTATTGGCTGAAATAACGAGGGATCTACTCTTTTAAGGCTTGTTTTTGGCACTCGGACAAATTTTATGAAGTTTTGTGGCAATCTTGCATGGTTTTACATGATTATTCTTGGTGCAAGTAAGCAGACTTTTACTTTGTCATTGTAAATGGTTATGGTAATGGTTTGCTTGCTCATACAAGATTATGAAATTGCATGTTTTAATTAATGCTTGAAGTAAGAAACTTAAAGTGCTAACTTTCTTGCTTTTCATTTGCCTAGCTTTATAGAATTGATCTAGTAACTAGTGAAACCCTAGGGCCCCAAAGTGCTATCTCTCTAGAGGTTTATACTTAGTTATTGTGCAAAGTACTTTTCATCCATAAAAATCCAAGAAGAAGGAGGTGCTAGGGCCTAGAAGTGCCTACACCCTAGCTTCCCCACTTCTTAAGGTCAAACCTAGGAGGACTTAAGTTGCTACTCCTCCTTGATCCTTCTCCCTCTTGGATTATGTGTGAAATCACTTGTTAGTAGCCTTGTGTAGAAATTAAATGACAAAATCAGCAAGACTAAATTATGTCATACACTTAGCAACATAGAGATAACTATCTTGTATGAACTCTGAAATGTCTAAACCCACATTCAAAAATTACCATAAGCAGAAATACACATTGCTAAGCAATTTTTGTAGTGGAATAAACACAATGAACAGCAACCATTCAACCCAGAAAAACTCATAAATTTAAGCAATGCCAGGGAAAACCCCAATGTGGGGAAACCCAATGAGAGAGAGAGAGAGAGAGAGAGATTTATTATTCATCTTCAGGAAAGTACATATCAGCAGCAACAATACAATTTCCAGCCAAGAGAAATACCTTACAGCACCCAAAATTGTCCCAAAAATTTTTGCCTCTAAAAAAGTGTCACGTTCGTACTATTGTATGGCCTGCCCAGAAAGCTGCACCTTGAAAAGTGTGCCCACAGTCTGTTGTACGAACTGTCCTATACGACCCAGCAATAGCAAGAAAAACCCTCTAAACAGCCTCGAAAAGCATGCCCAACCTGCCTCAATTTTTGTGCCCTCTTCCCCTTGTTGTACGGACCGTACGTATGCGTACAGTACAGCCTCCAACAAAAAATTAACTCAGTACTCACACAGAAATATTCCCTTGGGATTTGTGCCCAATATCTCTTGGGAAATGCGCCCTCTTTGCTGCCCTCTTTCCTCTCTCAAGCTACTCAGAAAATCTCTCTCAATCTCCTCCTCAATGTGTCTTGCACACTACACAATGCATTCTCTTATAATCTGAAAGTGACCCTTTACCTTCTCCAACCCTAGATCTAATGGCCAAGATCTAATCTTGCCTTTACAAGATCAAGGGTCATGATTCATTCCCTCCAAAATAAATCACTTAAAATATTAAAGTACATTTTCACTTTATAACATATGTGCACTTTATGAAACAAGTGCCACTGAGTGGCTTGCGAGTGAACCGAGCTTCTTTTCAATGGTTGTTGCAATGGAATGAAAAGTATAAAATGGAAAGTATCCTCGAGAATGAAATTGAAAATACTAAAAATAGTATATAACATGCTAGCAAGTGAAGAGACCTTTTTAGTGGTTGTTTCATCGGAATGAAAAGTATGAACTGGAAAGTATCAGTTGACTTCAAAATGGACTTCAGTCTTATACCATTAGTCTCCCTGCTCAAGAACATATATTTTCTAGCATTGCGTAACTCATTCCTGATACAATTTCATCGAATGTAGCTTTGCATATTTCCTTATCTTTTCAACTTTCTTCTCATATTTTAGTTCCTTGTTTGGTCAAGTATTCTCTATATCATGTGTATTTATTTATTTTGAATTATTCATTTTGAATTGAGATAAATATTTTCATACTAAACTAAAATAGATACATTACTTAGTGGACACATAAGAACTCAAGACCAATTAGTTCATCCTGAATTGAAATAGATATATTCATAAGCTTGGCTCAGCCTTGGATCAAAAACCTTAAGAGCCATAATCTTTGTTGATGCTTTATCTTATTTATTTATTAATTAAAGGATCATATATATATATATATATATATATATATATTGTAATTTCACATTAATATATTTGTTTCAAGAACCTTTAGGCATTGTATGATGCTTTTTTCTTTTTAATACAAACAAAATCCTCACACTAAGCATCCAGAAAAAATAAAAGTAAAATTGAAATTATGCTTTGATGATAGGAGAAAAAGATTTTATTTAAAAAAGATAATTGAGATGAGAGTATAACATAAACGATTGGGTAGTTTTTAAACTCCACCGATAGACACTAATCATTCACAATTAGATGAATAGAATGGAAATTAAGGCGTAGAAAAAGTCGTGCATTATGATCACTTACATGGAGGAATTCAATACAACTAGACGTGTGGCATCCATAAACTGTTGTGTGCTCGGTAATATTGCGTTCATTAAATGCCACTATTTATACGTTATGATTTGTAAAAATTATTGTAATAATGCAAGTGGTGGTAACTGACACCTTATTGGGCACATGTTAACATGAATTATTACATGTCCACATTAACAATTTGCATGAACCAGCGTGCCCACCTAACATGCCTCCTCATTGTAAAGTCTCACTTGAGAAATCCACCCAAACGAATTGATTCGTTTTAGCCCCTCCATATCTCACCCTCCCGTTGAAGAACCCAGGCCATAGCCCATTTATTATTAATAAGCAAAAACAGTGTTTATTATTAATATTGCGTTCATTAAATGCCACCATTTATACGTTATGATTTGTAAGTGGTGGTAACTGACACCTTACTGGGCACATGTTAACATGAATTATTACATGTCCACATTAACAATTTGCATGAACCAGTGTGCCCACCTACCATGCCTCCTCATCGTAAAGTCTCACTTGAGAAATCAAACTCAGGGCATTCCAGTTTCTTCCAAGATCTGGCCCTTTCCTTAAATGAGTTCATGGGTTTGCAGCAACCTCGCCCAAACGAGTTGATTCGTTTTCGCCCCTCCATATCTCACCCTCCCGTTGAAGAACCCGGGCCATAGCCCATTTATCATTAATAAGCAAAAGCAATATTTTCAGGCGGGCTGAAGCTTGGATGCATAAGTTGCAGACGTTGACAGAAAAGTAGAGGCTTGGGTGCAACCGCAACCTATTGCAGACTATGCTCCTACCCTCATGGTAGGTTCTGCATCTGGCTCTCGAATTGGAAGGAATGGTGCAGTGTACTCTGCTGCGAGAGGAGAGACGAAGCTTTGTGTTGAACCAATATGACAGATGGCAGACCATCTCGTCCATTTTCAGCATGGCTAGCTTCTTGAAAGTGTATTCATGGAAGATGAAAGACCATCTCGTCCGTTTTCAGCATGGCTAGCTTCTTCAAAGTGGATTCATTGTCAATCCCAATTGTTCCATGCAATAGCAAATGACCAATGTTGAAGTCGAGGGCTTGATCCTGGCTTCATTTTTCTTTAGCTTAGATTCTTTACAGAATATAAAGTAGCTCATCACAGAGGAGATAAAGGAGCAATGTACCACGTTTCTGTAGATATGATGTTTTAATCATCAACACCATCACAGTGGCAATATCCTGCGAGCCTCACAACGATGCCTGGATTCAGCAGCATCATAGATAGGTATCGATTCTTGCTATTCACATAACTTATTTCGTTTTCGTTTATCTTCCTTGCCATTCATGGCTTCCAAATGACCCAGGATCGATTCTCATGTGCACTGAAAAGAGAATAATTGGTTTTTGTTTAGTCAGGTGGAAAACTATGTCCAGGGCACGTAAATCAAAGATTTTGTGTTTGTTAATAATTTGTATCCTATGTTTACATCTCATGGAAAAGTTAGAAATGTTGTTATCATGCACATCTATAGAAATCAAACCTTACCTTCCACCACATAACACTATTGGATACACTACTACGCACCTCTTCTTACAAGTATTACATGCCTTAGATTAGCTTCCCATACAGCATGCATGGCCTTCACAAAAAATAGAACATTTGCACACTGGTCGGATACAATATTCACTATTCAATAACACACACTCGAATCAACGCTCACTTAGAGCTTCCGGGAATCAAGTGAAAGCATCTGTCATCGCCACGCCCCGATCTCTCTATATACATAATTCTCTGCAAGGATAACAATCAATATGCAAATCTGCGTTTTGAATTCCTGCGCATGCAAGAACCTTTGAGGTTCAACCGGAGTTAACTCCTTTCCTTGATCCAATCCTACATTCTTTGATCGGGCAAACTAAATTTAATTCTTCGGATTTTGTTGTCAATCTGCAAGGGTTCGAGGGTGGTTTGGTCAAGGGTGGTATCCAGTCCCTCAAAAAAATAGGATCACCTTCTAGAAACAGAAAATATTGACTGTTATAAACAAAGGAAAGGTGATCAACAGGAGATTATAGCTAGCTACAAGGTCTGACAAGATTCTGCCCGGTACAAGTGGGTCTCTTTTCTGTTTTTGGGCGGGATCGGCTTATGTAATTGTAATTAT
>SNQJ01S0013248.1:147301-163227 GCA_010110895.2 Picea sitchensis | reverse complement strand
TAAAAACATTCAATGATGGATTTGTCATTCGACCTTCTCCCTCTGCCTCTTTGAGGCTGGAAATTCTGATGGTGATTTTGTTGTTGATTTCTATGACCTTGGAAGTTCTGAGTGGGATATTGTTGTCTATTTCCTCCACTGGTTTGAGGGTTACCCTGGTTGTTCCCTCTTCCTCTACTTCTTCCTCTTCCCTTCCCTCTTCTGAATGAGAACTGAGTTTGGAAGGCATTTGAGATTGACTCATCTGTGAGATGTAGTCTTGTCTCATGTGTCACCAGAGAACCAATTAGTTCATCTGTGGAAAATCTTGACAGATCCTTGGATTCAAGGATGGCTGTGACAACCATTTCAAATTTCCTGGGTAGACTTTTGAGAATTTTCTCAACAATTCGTTGATCAGTGATGGTTTCACCAATCAGTCTGATCTGGTTCACGATGCCCATGACTCTGGTCATGAACTGATCTACATTTTCAGACTTTGTGATCCTGAGAGTCTCAAATTGTGTCCACAAGGACTGTAATTTAACTGTTTTTACCCTATCATTTCCTTGGTAGGACGTTTTGAGGATGTCCCAGGCCTGTCTGGAAGTACCAGCGCCTGTGATTTTTGAAAAAATCGAATCATCCATCGAATTCTGTATCCATAATTTCGCTTTGTTTTCTTTTGTCCTCAGAGTTGCCTGAGCAATTCTCTGCGCATTTGTCATGGTAGTGAGGGCGGCTGGATCTGGTTCCACATAGCCAAGATCCACTGGTTCCCAGCACTCTTATGCTTGCAGGAACGATCGCATTCGAAGAGACCAAAATTCATAATTCTTTCCCAGAAGAATCGGACCCTGAGTCGGTCCTAGATTGCTGGACGATGCCATATATAAAAAAAATCAGAAAAAATAGAGGGAAAAATTTCGTATTTACCTCCGATCTCAGAAATGTCGATTCCCGATGGCCGAGAGGAGCTTATAGGGCTTGAATTGTCCCTTTGGTCTCCTTGCAATGTGACCACGCGTCTTTCTTTTAAAGCGCTACGGGTTTTTCCCGTTTCTTTGGCTTACAAATCGCCGAAATGCGAAAAAATCGCCTTTGGACTTTTCAACGGTCCAGATCTTATTGGGATATCGCGAATCGGGATTTCGCGATTCGGGATTTCGCGATTCGGGATTTCACGAGTTCTGATGTCGAGTGTTTTTTACTCCTCGAATCCTCAATCGCCGATTTTCCGATGGCGCTATCCTATCGGGACTTTTCCCGATGGCTCCGATCTTCGACACGTGTCCTCAACATATGGACGGTCATGATCTCTCCTCGCGATTTCGCGATATGTTATGTCCCCGACCTCTTGTCTCCAGGATCCGTGAAATGCCGAATCCCGAAAAACCGATGAAGTCGCTTATCGGGACTTTTCCCGAAAGCTTCGATCTCTGCCACATGTCCTTGAAAGATGGACGGCTCAGATTTGCGTCGGGGATTTCACTGGAAAGAAACCCGATCACTCATTCTCAGGTTTCGCGATTTCCCGAATCCCGATATGCCAATGGCGCTTTCCTCTTCGGGACTTTTTTCGAGTCGCCAGATGTGCGCCACGCGTCCGGGAGAGATGAACGGTCTTGATTCAGCCTCGGGATATCGCGACTTGCGATGCTCCGAATTGCTGTCAACTTGAAACTATGAATGTCGATACGCTGACGATGCCCTCGATGTCCGCCACGTGTCCAGTAGATATGGATGGCTAAGATCTGATCGGGATATCACGTATCACGATTTCACGAGTTGCGATGTCAAATTTCTTTGACAACTTGAAACCTCGAATGCCGAAATGCCGACGGGCGCTACGATGTTCGCCACGTGTCCAGACAAATGAACGGCTGAGATCGTATCGCGATTTCGTGAGTTGCGAGGTCCCGTTGCAATGTCTTTGAAAACCCCGAACTCTGAAATGTCGATATGACGATTCGTTGATCTGCTGCCACCTGTCCTCTGAAATGGACGGTTGTGATCTTGTCGGGATTTTGCGATTTCGCGTATCGGAGTTTTTGGAGAGCAGATGCTTTCGCTCGTCCAACTCCCGATTCCCAATTTTGCGATGGGATAGGATCTCGCCACATGTCTCTTGATCGGACGGTCAAGGTGACGTCGGGATTTCGCGACTTTACAAGTCAAAATCACTCATGTGCACTGCAGAGGACTAAACCTCGTGCACCTTCTCGCTGATCCAACGGCTGTCGGGCCTGTGTTCAAGATCTGACGGTTGAAAGTCTTTCGCCTTTTTCGCGATCTCCTTCTTCCCTTCTGTACTAGTTTCCCGCCTCGGATCTGTTCGCAAGAAGACTCTTATAGCCGCAATGGAGGTTCCTTGCATGTTTGACACGATCTTTCCCGAATTTAACGGAATTTTCTCCTGCAGAAGAAAAGATTCGTGAATCTTTCAAAGATTTGAAGGAATTTCACGAATTCTTTGTTCTGTGCTTCAATATTTAACAGATGTGAGGGAAATTTTCGAGTTCTTTAAAATTTCTCGCCTCCTCCGACTTTTCTTCGTCAATCTTTGACGATTCTTGAAAAAATTACAAGAATCTTTGGGGTTTCTTCTTCTGCATTCTCTTCATCCAGGATCTTTCGAGCGTTGTATGCTCTGCTTCCTCCGCAAGCTTGTTACGGCGATCTTTAAAGAGTATTACGGACAGCTCTCCAAGCCTTGTGAAAAAACTGTGTCGCGTTCTCTCAAGATGCGTGTAAGCTCTGCGCTGTGAGGATCGTGTTGCTCTCCCAACTGTGTGAAGAGGCTTACTGCTGAAGCTCTGATACCATGATAAATTGTGGAGCAAAGAGAAATGCAGAGAGAAAAGAATAGTATATTCAAAATGTATGAAGAAGTACAGAACAGAACTGAATTAGGTTGAAGTACTGAAGAGATTCCAACAATAGGAAATAGCTGAGCTTATATATTCTCAAGCAAGACGGAAATAGAAAGTACAACTGTCCAGTACAGCTGGCAGTGTACAGTCATACTGTTGAGGGTACAATATATTTAACAATATATACTATATTTAATGTTGAATAAAACTTGCATCACTTTTGGTTTGTATAATTAGTATCCACTCTCACTCTCTCCCAATACCACCTAACATTAATGTAGCGTAACATACTGTAGGTTATTATTATAAAATTGGAACATACATTAACATCCTTATGAACATAACATTAATGGGGAATTAAATTGTTATAAAACTTATAACTGTTGAGGTCTTGCAGTATAGCGAGCCTGTGCTAATGGGCACATCTAACTTATAATTTATGTCAATCAGGTGAATTTATTTTACAAATCGAAATTGCCCATCTGCATCTAGATTTATTAATGTAATTTCTATACGATGTAGGCAGAATTGAAAGACCAGGTTGAGCTGGCCTTTCTAAATCTTAAAGTGTTCGTATTCTCTTCGGTCTCGCATCACTATTCCCGGATGGACTCTACAACATCCTTCCATTCCAAGCCTGCTACAACATACGATATTATCTCCTCCAAATTTTCCTGTGATGAATCTCAGGAGAGAGCATTTGTACTAGAGATTGGAAGCTTTGAACGAATTCTTTATGGAAACAACTTATAGGTAAGATTGTGGAATTTTGACCAGATCAATTATGTGTTCATAATTTTAAGAAAATTCAGAGGGTTGTAGTAGAAGAGTTTATCAACCTGAGGGACATTCTGTATAAATTATATGACACGACTAAACTGATTGCTCTTGTTGTTCACACTGATGAGCGAACTCAAACTTGGCATGAACTACTCAGAAACCTAAATTTTTGAACTATGTAGTCCATGGCAACTCAGAACAAGGTTGCTTGTTTATCTAAAGTGTTTCCCCTTAAGAATTTTTTCAAAGGTTGTGTGCTTGGTGAGAACATAGCCACCTGGAGTTGGTTCACAATGATGTCTACTGCATCAATCTACCTTCCCTGGAAGGTGCAAGATATACTTTGGCTTTCATTGATGATTTCTTTACTTTCACATGGGTTTATTTTCTGAATAATAAGAACCTTGTTTTTTAAAAGTTCAAAGAGTCTAAATCCTTTGTTGAAAATAAATGTGGTCAACCCATCAAGTTCTTGACATCCGACAATGGTGGTGATCCGACAATGGCGGTGAGTATGTAAATCAACCTTTTAAAGAATACCAGGTTTTGATATAGTATTGGCTGACAGCAGTTGGTTCCTCACACACCTCATCAGAATGGCATTGCAGAATGCAAGAAGTGGACTTTAGGAGAGATGACCAGATATATTTTTTCAACCAAATATATGCTCCATCGCTCTTAGGCTGAAGTGGTGTATTGTGCAAACTATATTCTCAAACACATCTCAACTCGAGTTATTTCTTCCATGACTTCAATTGAATAATCGTGTGGAAAGAAGCCTTTAGTCGACCACCTCTGTGTGTTTGGATGTGTTTCCTATGCTCATATTTATAATGATTGCAGAAACAAATTTGATGCAAAGAGTCTTGTTTGAATCATGATGGGATACTCTAAAGATTTGAAATCCTATTGACTATTTGATCATGTAAAATGATTTGAAAAATCATTATAAGACAAAATGTATGGTTTAATGAGAAGTCTTTTGGCACTAATTTGTTGAATGTCTCTTGTGGATTGTTGCAGAATGATCCCTTTGGTGTTGTCTCTAACATTGGTTCTCTTGTTCCATATTTAAGTCCTTTTACTTAAAAATTGAACTTTGTTCCTCTTTCAACTAGATCATCGACCTTCAAGTTGATTAGTGTGTTGATATTTTTTTCAACTGGTCCATCATGTCCATTGAAGGAAATTGTTATGACTTCTTATCGACCTACTGAGTACACATCAATTCACATGTTTCTCGTCTACCAAAATGGGCTTCCAAGACAATTGAAGCTATTGGACCTGATGTGGTGATGTTTCCTTAATATGACAAACTCGAAGTCAAAAGCATCATGGGAGCATTTCCTTGATGAATCATGTACTTAAAATTTTGATCATGTTGCCTACGAGGATGTTGAAGGAAGACATGAATGGGAATAGGCTATGAAGATAGAAATTGATTCTTTGTCAAAGAATCACACTTGGGGCTTAGTTCCCTGATCTTAAAAAAAATACATCGTTAAATGTCAATGGATCTACACGATCAAATTCACCTTTGAAGGTGTTGTTGAATGACATAAAGAATGCCTAGTTGTGAATATATTTTCTCAACAACAAGGAATTGAAAACACTAAAACCTTTTCCCCTATTACAAAGATGAGCTCTATTGGACTGATTCTTTCCCTTGGTAGTTTTTTTGGATGGAAAATCCATCAAATGGATGTGAAGAATGAGTTTCTTCATGGAGATCTATTTGAAGAAATTTTCATCAAAAAACCACTTAGTTTTGGAGCATATTCTAACTTGGTTTGTTGACTCAAGAAGTCTCTTTATGGTTTTAAGTAGGCTCCCCAAGCTTTGTTTGCTAAGATTCACAGTTTCTTCCTTCGACTTGGTTTGAAACATTGTGAATATAATCAGAACTTGTATGTACTCATACCAATGGAGACACTTTGATTTTTGTTTTGTATGTAGATTATCTTCTCATTATTGGAAATAATAATGATATAATTCCTAGATTGAAGAAACCACTTGTTGACTCCTTTGACATGACAAATATTAGTACTCTGTTTATTTTTTGGGTCTTCAAGTAATAGCACTATGTGATAGATTTTTCATTTCTCAATATAAATATGTAATGGATCTTTTGACACATTTTAAGATGGTCGATTGTAAGCCCTATGTTACTCCTTTTCAATCTAGAATAAATATTGCCGAAACTTGTCAAACACTCGCAATCAATGTTACTTTTTATCAACAATTGGTCGACAGTTTTATTTATCTTACTAATAGACAAATTGACATTTATTTTACTATTAGTGTGGTTTCTCGATTTAAGGAGGACCCCAAAGAAAGCCACTAGAATGTAGTCAAACAAATTATCTGTTATCTTAAGGGTACCAATCATTTTGGCATTAAGTATTGTCGCAGTTCATATTCTTCACTCAACTTCATCGACTCCAATTGAGCTGGTGAGAGTGATGATCACAAGTCCACTTCTAGCTATGTGTTTCTATTTATAACTAGAGCATTGGTGTGGTCATGCAAGAAACATAAGGTAGTCTCCTTATTGACTACAAAAGAAGAATATCATGGTGTCATTCAATCAGGTAAGTTGTATGGATCCACCAATTTTTGGGTGAACTTGGCCTTTTTGTTCAGACCTCAGCGACACTACTGTGATAATCAAAGTTCCATGTAGGTTTTGGACAATCTTGTTTCCCACAGTAATATGAATATTGTTGAGCTTCATGCTCACTATTTGAGACACCTGGTTAATGAGAATGTTGTCCCTCTTGAATATTGCATAACAGACGATCAAGTTGTTGATATATTTACTAAATCCTTATATGAATCTAGATTTGTCAATCTCCATCCGATGCTTGGGATTCAAGAAGCCACAATTATGGGGGGTGTCATGATGATGTAATTTCACCTCCTGGATCTCTAGAGATGTGTGTTAATAAGGGGGTGTTGGAACATCAAGTATTGATGGTTCATCACACTTCTCTTGGATTCAGTCGGGAAGGTGGTCAACCTACATATTGATAACCTCGATCTAGTGGTAAACCTACATCTGTATGCACTTGGTCGGACAATTGACTAGATATATATATTAGTCAATCCATTAGTCAACAAGCCTATTGGTCAGATAATTGACCAATAGTTGATGATAGTCGGGTAGTGGATCAACCAAACCAGCAATTGACTACGAGTTGGATCCTTGGATGGTTGGGTCGAAAATCCTTGTTGAGCCGACTAAACATTGTGGATTTGATGGAGTCAACTCTAAAAATCAATGATTATATGTGGACAAGATCCTTTCGATTTCATAGAAGTTGGTTAAATCTTGTGGCCATAAATAACTGACCCCTTAGTTCTTTATCATCAAGAAGTCAACGTGATATCATATGGATAAATTAAGGTCTCATATGCATTGCGACGTTTTTATCACGGTGTTCTTTTCTTAAGTGTTTTAACGATGTCTTTAGAGACCACCTCTATCTTCAAAATTTTATTCCCTATTTTATTATCTATAGAATTGTCTATCCGTTTCATTACATGTTCCACCCTATTCCCCAACAAATATTCACACAATAATGAACTTCCACAATCTCATAATTGTTTTTTGTTGGTGTTATGGTCCATGCAAGTTGTATGATTTTATTTTATTTTTAAACATAAAAACTATATATTTTTTTGTCATTTTAAATTTTGTAAAAATCAACTTGGAAATTGAGTTGAAATAGATTTGGTTGTGGTCATATAATTTTTTCTAAACAATAATGTTTGAGGCTTGTGAAAATTCAAAAACTATAATTTGTTATACCACAATTAACTTATTTCTACATAATTAAAATTCAAAATAAGTAGAGACTTTTATTTAATAAATAAAATTAATGTGAGATATATTTAGTGTAGAAGGAAGAAAACAACCAACAATTAAAAATAACTATATTCTTTTATTTAAAAAATAAAATTAATTTAATATTCATTTTATTGAATATTGATAGGAAGAAGACAACTAACATGAAATATAAGAGCTTTCTAATATTGCATCAAATTTTGATTAGAACTATTTGTGGCTCAAGAAAGGTTGACATAAACATGTCGAGTCTTGACTAAATTATTAGAGAATAGAGAAGGTCATTTAAAAAAAAAATGTATATCATTAAAATACTATTACAACTAAATTTAAAGATAAATTGTGATATGATAAACAATTAGAAGATAAGAGAAAATTAAAACACTAGAAAGAGGTCATTAATCCTAAATATAGAAGACTATATGTATTTTGTATTATAACTAGTAGATGAAACCATATATGTAAATTATACATTTAATCTATACTTATTCCAAGATATGTGTATGCATGACCCTAACATTTATATATGTAAAATATAGAGATGTAACCTTTAATAAGGGTCATGTTGTTATCATAAATTACATTAGTTTATTAATTTGGATTAAATACCTACATTTAACATTCAACCAAATTCATATATATCTCAATCCATCCCCTTTTTCCCAAGTAGTTTCATCTTTTAATAGTTCCTTCACTTGATAAGGTGTTTGTCTAAATACCTTGAATGAATTACTTTGGTTTTAAATTTGAAGTAACCCTTAGGTCCCAATACTAGTCTTCCTTCTTCATCCAAAATAGGTAATTCTTTTTTTAAAACATGAGACATGGAAAATATCATGTTCATTCAAAATAGGTAATTTTTTTTTCAAAATATGAAACATGGAAAATATCTTTTAGCTTCATCTTCTCTCGAATATTTAATTCATAATCTACTTTGCTTACCTTCTTTTGTATTCGTAAGGACTATAAAATTTGGGTGCAAGTTTACGATTATTGTATTTTTTAAGTGTGTTTTTCTTGTATGGTTGGGGTTAGATGAACACCCAATATCCTGCTTTCAATTCATGACCAATTCTCTTGAAATTAACATATTTCTTGAATTGGGCTCATACCCCTTCCATTGAATAAGAATATAAAACACATGCTTAATCTCCTTCCTTAATTATATTGTTGAATGAGGTTATTTGCCAATAAATAAATAAAAACTCTTGATTCCATTAAATTTTTATTTTTTCCACTCTTATAAAATATTAGGAATTAGGAATTGTTATTATACGTTTAGCTATATCATACCAATAATGGATCCTAAGACAACATCTACTTCCCCAATTACCATTACCATGTGAGACATTGGAAACCTTAATTTGTAATCATTAAGATCAGTTTAAAAAAAAATGGTTCTTAAATAATAAAACCAACTACACTTCATACCAATTTCTTTAATGCACGTGCACTTTTTATTATATCATTTTGGAAAAGTTTAGTATTTCAATACTTTAGTTAAGCAACTTCAATTCTTAAAGATATATCCTAGTGAATTCCTCAAAATAAACAAATGATATATCTTACATGAAGATATTTATTTCATCTATACTTCAAATGATATGGTTGTAATTGTTATGGTTGTAATTATTAGAAATAAATTAAGTACATGCAAAATTCTAGCAAAGATAAGCGTATTAATTGAAATTATTTGTACAAATTCTCTTATTATAATTTTGAAAAACACTTATCTTATCCATATGATGTGGAATTTCTTTAAATAAATTTAAAGACCCAACTACATAAGTGCAATCTACTTTATATGACATTATAATGTCCTTCAAACCGGCTTAAACTTTGTGTGAAGTAGCAACAAAGACATGACTATCAATTAAAATATTTTTACAAGATTTTGTATTATAATATAAAAAATCTACATTTTCATTAATCTTTAAATATAAAAAAGTTTCAAAACATGTTTTTATTATCCATATGAAGTGGAATTTCTTCAAGAAAATTTACAAACCCAACTACATAAGTACATTTAACAAGCAATCTACTTTATATGACATTATAATGTTCTTCAAACCGGCTTAAACTTTGTGTGAAGTAGAAACAAAGACATGACTATCCATTAAAATATTTTTACAAGATTTTGTATCAAAAATCTACATTCTCATTAATTTCTAAATATAGAAAAGTTTCAAAACATGTTTTTATTATCATTGTAACATTAACAAAATGACCTTAGCAAGCTTCATATTGAACAATTGCAGAAATACATAGTAAACTTACTTTTTGACAAGATTGTATTACAATGACAAAATCATTAATAGATAGAAGGATACTCATATGCTAAGTAAAGATCAAAAGTCAGTATTTTGACAATGATAAATATGAGAGAAACAATAATCGCATACAATTCTAAAGGTATTGTGAAGTCATAATTCTTGCTTAGGAAAAAGAAATGTTCTTTCCATCATCAATATTTCCAAATCTCTTTCAATTAAAACAATTAAAGATCAAAAGTCATATTTTGACAATGATAAATATGAGAGAAACAATACTCTAATACAATTCTAAGTTCCAAAGGTATTGTGAATTCATAATTTTTTCTTAGTTAAAAGAAATGTTTTTTCAATCATCCATTTTTTCAAATTTCTTTGAAATAAAACAATGGTTCACCTTAAATTGTTTTCATTTAAATTCTTATGTTAAATTATTAATTAAGAAGTGAATTATTATATTAAACTACAATTAAGAAGTATCTGTGCATTGAAATGATGAAAACATAATAAAACACAAGATTGCACTAACTGAGTCATACATTCTTATGAATACAATATAATCCATTAGTGAGAAATTTTATTTCTTCTAATGTGTTTCTTGTACAAGATGCGATAACAACATTTTCTACATTGAACTACATCACCAAGATGTAGTGAATTCTTAGCTCCACAGTTTATGACATCATATAAGTGTAATAAGAATACCTAATTTAGAAACAACAAAACCAAATTAATGAAATTCCTTATCTTAACACATATCATGTTTGCAAATAATAACACAACTAACATGTTCAATATTGAAAACTATGTGAGGTTTTAGATATCCATATAGAATTAAGGGAACTAAACATACCTCCATTGATCTAAATTATAGTTTTAGGAACTGTAGGTCCTCCTAATATACTAAAATCAAAATGGATTATGGTTCTAAAAATACGTGTTATTGGTCTTAGAAAAGATACTATCAAAATGTTAGCAAATGAGAAAATGACATATTTTTTGACATTAAATCCCTCAACCTAATTTTGACAGTTTTACCATCAAAATTTTATGTGTTAATTGTAAATGTGTTGAACTTGCACATAATAGATCTAGTTGGGAATTGACATACACGGTTGCAGAGAAAATAGAAGAAAAGAAAAGAATGAGAGAAAGAATGGAAGAATTCTCATTAACCCAATGAATGAATGATAATTTACACATGATATACTCTATATAACTCAACCAATGCACATTGGAGGAGAATCCAATGTGCCATAGTGGTGGTCTAGAGTGATATGGAGACACATCAATAGTTAAAAGAGTAAACGTCCACCTAGTCTAGTCTCTCGGGAAGTTACGGGAGTGAACTGCCACCTAACCGAGTTAACTAGTCCATCATTCTTCAGTTAACTGACCGAAACAAAGTGAAGTGAGGAGGAGATCAGGGAATTGTGAGTAATGCACTTGTATGTTGATGATCCCAAGGAAGATGTGCATTATATGGGGATAATCCTAATGTTGCATGGCGATAATCCCAATGTAGCATCTAGACTCCACTCAACTGATCAAACTGAAGTGAAAACTGAAGATAATATTCTCCTAGAGGAATACTCTCCCTAAACTTTAGGAGACTAGATAATGACTAATAAACATATGAAAACATTAGGAAAAATAAATCCTAGGTGTGTGTGAAGTAACTCCAACACCCCCCCTGAACATCACTATGGTAAAAATAAAGAATGGGTCCCGAAAATGAGGCCATGTTAGGTATCGAAATACAAAGGATACACCGAAATAAATGAGGAAAGATGGAAAAACTCATGGGAAACCACCCCCTCTCCCCCCTCAATGGTTCCCTATACATATTGAAGGATATGCTTTGTGTCCTTCGAATGTAGCTCATGCGACTCTTGCATGAACCTGGAGATTGCTCCAACTGCATAAGAGAGGTTTGTTCTAGAGTGTGTGAGATACAACAAGCTCCCCACTAGCTGTCTGTATAGTGTGTTGTCAACCAATGGAGTTTCCCCGCCATCCTCAAGTCTATATCTTGATAGGAAATGATTTGGGGAAGACTTGCAGTTTGTCATGTGAAATCTCTCAAGGAGATCACATGCATACTTGGTCTGAGAAAGTTTGATTCCTGATGCATCTTGATTGATCTCGAGTCCAAGGAAGAAATGTAGTAGACCCATGTCCCTCATCAAGAACCTGCCATGCAGAATCCTCTTGACTGCAACAATAATTGAATTCAAGCAACCGGTGATCAACAAATCATCCACATACAAAACTAGGAGTATAAGTGAATTAGCCGTCCTGAGCATGTAAACATTTGGGTCTAACTTACAACATACAAAGTTCCGTGACAACAGGTAGGAGTCCATCCTGGCATACAATTCCCTCAGAGCCTACTTGAGGTCATAAAGAGACTTCTTCAGTCGCCATCCCAACGATGAATCCTCCATAAATCCGTTGGTTTGCTCCATATAGATCTCCTTAGAGAGATCACTGTGAATAAATGCATTCTTCACGTCCATTTGATGGACTTACCATCCCTTGGCTACCACAATGGAAAGTGTGAAATGTATGGAATCCATCTTTGCTACTGGAGCAAAGGCCTCATCATAGTCAATTCCATGCACCTACGAAAGCCTTTGGCAACTAGCTTAGCTTTGTACCTACTAATCTGTCCATCTGTTGCGCTCGTGGTCCTGTAGACTGATCCAAAATGGATCTAGGAAGGAAAAAATTTCAAATTTCTTGGAAACAGATGAAACCAATTCCATCATATAGGGCTCGTCATGTTGATTTTGATAATATGTTTTTTTTTAAATGGACACCGTACGCAAAATTTATCGTGTTCTGAACCTTTTCCCAAATAGGCAAAAAAAGTCAAAGTCAATAGTCAGAGGTCGTACTATTGACGTCAATAGTACATCAACATGACGTGGGTTGTACGAACGCTAACATGGAAGTCTATACAATGACATAGATCAGTCACATTCTCACACATGGAAGAGTATAGATGATAGGTGGAAGTTACGTGAAAATATTCAGACGTGACACGTGGTAGGTGTGTTGACTGTGCAGGTGAGTTGGCAGGGTGACTTGACCGATGCATCAGTAGTATGAGCAAATCATAGGGTGAAAAGTGGCCCAATCACAGGGAACCACGTGGCACCCCAGAAGACACCAATGAGGTTCAGTTCAAAAAATTTGTTCCACTCCGTGAGACTCAAACCTTTGACCTATTCTCTTGCAATGGTTTCACCAAAGAGCACTAACCAACCGAGTTACCTTGGGACTTGTTTTGACATATGGCAGATATTATATTTGTGTTGACATAGTGTAGGATTTTGAGGATAAGCACCTGGTTGATAGGGCTAGCCCGCCAAACAAGGTGCATACAAACATGAGCATGGAATGAGGTTGTCACACCAATGCGAGGCCATATGGCACTCACACGGGACCAAGGGCGGAGGTTTAGAGGATTGGATTTTTATCTCATGGCCACATGGGCCCTCTGTTGGGCCCGAGATATGATCATTCTCATGACGGTTACTATACACTTTTTCCATATGTATATATGTGTTTTTCATCTTTTCAAGGATATTTTTGAAGAATTTGATGATAAAATTGTATGATCGACATAAGGTATGTGTAATTCATGTTTAATGATTAAATCAAGTTTAATTCATCATGTTCTATGATTTCCAGGATTTAAATCATGTTTTTATGCTATTACAGGGAAAAACGCACCATGTTTCCAGTTCTGACACTCGATCCAACACTCGTTCCAACACTCGTTCCGGTACCCGATCCGACACTCATTCCAGCACTCAATATTGCACAAAAACGCAAGGCAAGTTTGCGGTTATGGCATTGGCGGCCAGTGATGGACAAATCGGGCACATGGGTTTTCTTCATGATTTCCCTCTCCAGCTACTAAGCTCCAGACAACTTAGTTTCAGTTGTCCAAAGAAGACGATTACTAGCTTTCTTTGTTTTGTTAGTTAGGGCATCATTTATTGTATTTTGCCGAAATTAGAAGTGGTTCGAACCTCCTATGGTCGACCACTTGGGTTGTAAGCTTATAAATACTGATATGATGGTCATCTGATTGTTAACCAAGTAGCATAAGCATTATAATTGTCAGAAAAATGATTTTGTTTTGTTTTGAGTTTTACATTGCCAGAATTGTGCCAAAACTGCGTTTTCAAGCTTTCATGGTGAATTCGACCTGTTGAAGTTCGTGGTGTGCTTGTAGGAGGTAGCCATGACTTGCTGGTGGGCCCACCAATAGTCTGGTGATTGTTCTTATGTTTATTTACACATTTCTTAATTTAAATTGCTCTTTCTTACTTCCTGTATATGCATGTTTTTATTTAATTAATTAGTTTGTTGTAGCTTACTGTTTTACTTCCCTTTTGCATGTTAGATGATCATATGTGTTAGCATGTGTTGATTTTGTAGATTAGAAAAGGCTTGCAAGTCTTCATACTAACCCCAAGTCTCTATACTAACTCCATATGCAATTAGATGTTAGATTATATTTCATTTATGATTTTATTGTTAAAGTTTAAAACAGAGTTTCGATTAGAATAGCATAGAGTTTAATTTGAGTTTTCTTCTGACAAGGATTGATGTATGGGTAGATTTGCTTCTAGTTTTTATAGTTTGTTTATATAAGTTTTACATAGATTTCACTTACTTAGTTATTGGTTAATGTAATTGTCAATTTACTTCTTAATATCATAGTTTAATTTATGTTTTTAATTAATTTTCTTATCATAGTTTGAATGGATAAAATAGACATAGTATAGTTTTATTTCACGCAATTTCCTTCCATAGATTAAAATGAAATTAAATTTCTTAGTTAAATGATGATGATCTCGTTATGTTGTTGATGGTTTATACATGAATATGCAGGGTATTTAACATTATTTTTGTCATGGTTAAGTTTTCATTGGATTGTTTAATCCATACCTTTCATTTTGCCATTGAGATTGGTGTTGAGATTATACCATTGGAATTATCCTTTGTTGTCAAATGCCATCGAGATATTATCCGACATCGAAGATATTCACACAACCACCAACATTATATTTGAGTGTTCCATAGATTAAAGATAGTTTCTTGCTTTCATAGATTAAGATAAAAAAAGTATTGTTGTTATAGGTTAGATAGACTTTGCGTTGATAGATTAGATAGTAATTTGCTTGTCATAGATCAAGAATTAATGGTGGCCTTTCTTGCTTTCAATAAAACAGATTTTATTTCATGCATTGCATTGAGCATTTAGATTTCCTTTCATGCATTAGAAATAGTTCAGCAGTAGGCATTTAGTCCACTTGCCTCTTAGGCTAGATAGTTGTTCAATGAGAATTCTTTGCTTACTTGCTCATTTTGTTTAGTAGGTTAGTTACGTGTCTTTTCTTACTTGTCTATTTGTTTTAATAGGTTAGATAGGTGTTTTTGTTTACTTGCTTATTTAACTGCTTTCATAGGGCAGTTATTCATTGAATGTAGGTTGGCAAGTTAAAGAAGTTGCTTTCGTCATTTACTTATTATTCTTAGTAGTTTGCTTTTGCTTATTGTTGAACTAGTTTGCTTTACATAGAGTTTTCATTTTCTTTCTTAGGAACTATCCATCGACCCTTGGCCCAAAAGTAATTAGGTTATCTAGTTTCATTTTGCTTAGTAGGATTTGCTCATTAGATAGTTTTTCTTGAGTAGATTAGCCTTAGATAGTTGCCTTCATTAGTTAGATTATACTCCTACCAAGCCTTCTACCTTTGGCATATATTTTTCTACAACTCTAAGTTTACTTACCCAGGTTGACAATTTAATTGAGGGTAGGTTAGTGTCTTTTTAGTACATATAAATCACCTAACATTTTGGCGTCATTGTCGGGGAGTTGTCTCAAGGTAAGAAGTAATTAGGAATTGGACCATTTCTAGAACTTAGAATTAGTTTGGTAGCAGGGGAACTTTAAGGCGAGAGCTAAGAACCTGCGCATCTGCTATAGCAAGTTCCCCCAAACCCAATAGTAGTTTTTCTTTTTCTTTTTCTTTTCTTTCATGAATAGACCTAAGAATCAAATGGTATCTTTTTCTTTTTGTTTTTTCTTTCTTTCATGAATAGGCCTAGAGACCCACAAGGTAGCTACATTAAATCTAAATCAGACCTTTCAAC
>SNQJ01S0013248.1:53264-97767 GCA_010110895.2 Picea sitchensis | reverse complement strand
TTTTTTGTCAAAGCCCATCAGAAAAGAGGCATTATAAATTTAATTGGGAACTAGGGATAATCTATACATTACCTGGAAATTCTCTGGTCGAAAAAAACCCAACTACAACTTTTTACGAATTACAGATACTCCTGGTCGAGAGGTCGAAATTCTCTAGTGCCTAACCAATCATACCATTATAAGGCATGATCCTAGGTCGCGTTGCTATTTTATGCAGCTCTGATTGAGAAATATATTTGTATTTCGTAGAGTCGGTTTCAGTTGCCTTGTCACCCGAATCATCTGGGAATTTGGTCAATTTGTATTGTAAAATATCGAATACCTGCGTCCAACTTTTCACGGTATCTATGGTTATGGGTGACGTGTATGAGAAGACGTCTGTGTTTGGGTTTGAGATTTCACTAGACACTTTAGCTGTTTTCCGTGGAGCCATGATATCACAAGTTCATAACTCTGTTACCTATTACAGGAAATGCGCAAACTTCTTATCTTGCTCAAACTTGTTTTTCTGTGAAAATGCAAAAGAAATTCAAACTTCAATATCCTTTTCCCCTAAATGAGTTGATTTACAAATACTTTACTGACGGTGCATTCACTTTCTTTAATGAAAATATTTAGTTGGTGGTCGGAGATCTTATTTGAAATGATTATCGTAGATCGATTATTAATTTCATTAATGTCTGGTGTTTCGCGATTAGAAGTTTTGACAAATAACATTTCAATTTACCCGAGCTACGATTCAGCCAAAAATTAATCACAAGATAATCCTCATTAATGCATTAGTTAATCGCATTTATAATTAAGTGTTTTTTTGGATTTTCAGACCTCCGTATTTTGGTAGTTGCTCAAGGAGGGATCCCCAAAAAGTGAAATCATGAAGTTATTAATTAATTTTAATCATGTTTTATCCAATAAATAATCATTTTTATCTTCAAGTATTTTGGGGTTTTGTGCTTAATGAAATTTGAGTGTAGTGCATGGAAAATATCCGAACTCGAAAAGTGAAAAATTATTTAATTAAGTATTAATCAAGATTAACTTGTTTAAAACGAGATTAGCTCTTTGTTATCTATGTGCTTCGGGTGTCGGCAAAACAAATTTATGGATGTTTTGATATACCACTACTTGTAATGAAGTGTCAAATCTTAGGAAGGTATACATGTATGATGACTAAGACCCTTTGAACACTTTTCAAATATCGGGATTTTGGAGTTGCTATATGGTGAAATGCCCAAAGCACGAAACTCCAAAATCTGAAACTCTGAAGAAAGTCTCTAGAGTCTTGACCTTTTTAACATTCAGGCGGCTCCAAAATGTTTGGGAAAGAAGGATCATTCGATCGATGAGAGAGTTGGATCGAAGGTGGACCTTGCATACTCGTTAAGGATAAAATAAAAAAATGATTTATTATTGAAGTTCAATTTTGAGATGAAGTAAAAAGAAGTAGGGTAATGTTTTAGACTTATTATTTGAAAAGTGTTCCAACAGAGTGAAAGGTTATAGCTTGTGCATACAGATGTATGGGGACCAGATCATGTATCATCTCTTGGTGGATCTCATTATTATGTTATTTTTATGGATGATGCAACTAGAAAAACTTGGGTTTATTGCATTCGACAAAAATCTGATGTTTATGATACTTTTAAGAAATGGAAAGCTTTTGTTGAGAATGAGACAAGAAAAAGGTTGAAGTGTCTCAGATCAAACAATGGAGGTGAATATTGCAGAAAGGGGTTTGATGATTAATGTTCATACCATGGGATTCATAGAGAGAAGACAGTTCCAAGAACACCATAAGAAAATGGTGTGTCAGAAAGGATGAACAAGACAATCATGGAGCGTACAAGGAGTATGAGATTTCATGTTGGTTTGCCCTTATAGTTATGGGAATATGTTGTAGATATTGATATTTACTTAATAAATAGAGGACCTTCAAGCTCTTTGGATGGTGGAATTCCATAGGAGGCATGGACATGTAAAAATTTAAACTTTTATTTTTTGAAGACTTTCGGTTCTGAAGAATTTGTCCATATTGATAAAGAAAATAGAACAAATCTCGAGTAAAAATCCAATAAGTGTACCTTTATTGGATATAGTGTTAATGATTTTTGTTATCTCTTATGGGATTATGAAAATCATTAAAAAAATTGGAGTAGATATGTCATATTCAATGAGAAGGTCATGTACAAAGATTAGTTGTAGGGAAAGATACAAGAAAAAGAAAAACCAGAATACACAGTGCTTTATGAGATCATTGAAAAATAAATTCCAAAGGTACCAGAAAATCAAAATGTACAAAAATAGGAGCAATAAGTACCTCAAACTCCTGCAAGTTTTGTTAAAGGATCTACCAGGTTAAGTAGACCCCCTAAACGATACTCTCCTTCATTGTGTGATTTATTGTTGACTGATTCTACTGAACCCGAATGTTATGAAGAATAAATGTAGGTAGACACCAAAAAGAAGTGGGAGAAAGGTATTAAATAGGAAATGGATTCCCTGGTAAATATCCAGACTTGGGATTTGGTTCAGTTTCCTGCAGGAAAAAAAGAATTGCAGAATAAATGGGTTTACAAGTTGAAGGAAGAAAATGGAGGAAAAACATGATATAAGGCTAAACCTATTGTAAATGGGTTTGCACAAAAGAAAGGTATATATTTTGATGAAATATTTTCTCTTGTTGTTAAAATGAGTTCAAATAGGTCTATTTTAGGTCTTGTGGATGTAGAAGATTTACATCTTGAACAATTAAATGTAAAAACAACTTTTATTCATGGGGATTTTGAGGAAGATATTTATATGCAGTAGCCACAGGGGTATGAGGTGAAAAGGAAGGAAAATTTGGTATTATGGTTGAATAAGACCTTGTATGGCCTAAATAAATCTCAAAGGGAGTGGTATTTGAATTTTGACAAGTTTATGACAAAACAAGGTTATAGTAGATGACATTCTAATCACTGTGATTATTTTTAAAAGCTAGAAAATGGAAGTTATATTATCTTGATATTGTATGTAGATGACATGCTTGTTGCAGGGTCTAATATACATGATATAGATGTTCTCAAGAAGTAATTATCTAATTCATTTGCGATGAACAATTTGGGTGCCGTAAAGAAAATCCTTGGTATGAGAATAACAAGATACAAGAAAAATCATAAATTGACATTGTCACGTGGTGAGTAGATAGTGAAGGTGTTGGAGAGGTTTAGAATGCAGAATACAAAACCAGTTAGTACACCTTTGGCGATCCATTTCAAATTAACTAAGGAAATGTGTCCCAAGGCACAGGAGGAGAAAAAATACATGTTCAGGGTCCCTTATTCATCATCAGTTGGTAGCTTGATGTATGCAATGGTTTGCAGAAGATCAAATATTGCACATGCATTGGGAGTTTTGAGTAGGTATATGAACAATTCAGGTAAATAAAATTGGGAGGAATTAAAGTGGATTCTCAAGTATTTGACAGATATTGCTACTCATGCATTATGTTTTGAAGGTTCATAAAATGTTCTACAAGGATATGTTGATTCAGATATGGCATGTGATAAAGATAGCAGGAGGAGCACCACAAGGAACGTTTTTACTATAGGTGGAACAACAATAAGTTGTATTTAGAAACTCCAAAAGGTTGTTGCAATTTCAACAACAAAAGAAGAGTATGTTACTGCTACAAAGGCTAGTAAAGAAATGATTTGGTTACATAGGTTTATGGAGGAATTGGGAAAGAAGCAGGAGAATAGCAGGTTGTACTGTGACAGTGAGAGTGTCATTCATATTGAAAATAAATCATCCTTCCATTGGAAGACTAAGAATATACATATCAGGTACCATTTCATACGATCCATCTTGGAAGATGGACATTTGAAGTTGGAAAAGAGACACACTAGCCAAAATCCTGCAGACATGTTAACAAAGCTAGTAACTAGGGAGAAACAACATCCTTGCTCAGTTTTAGTTGATATTCATGCATTAAGGTGAAGATGGGAAATTTTCCAGGTCCAAGAAGGATCATAGTCCAACAAATAAAACAACGGTGGAGTTTTTGAGATCAGTGTCCAAGTGGGATATTGTTGGTTGTGGAGCATGATTATCTTCTTGATTCGTAACTAGGAGAAACAACATCCTTGCTCGCCTTTTAGCTATAACGCATTAAGGTGAAGATGGGAAATTTTCCAGTCCAAGAAGGATCATAGTCCAACAAATAAAACAACGGTGGAGTTTTTGAGATCGATCTCCAAGTGGGATATTGTTTGTTATGGAGCCTGATTATCTTCCTAATTTTGAGGTCTTTTGTTTTTAGTCGTTTTTATACCACATGAAGAATTTAAACCTTTTGATTATTGTACACCCCTCCACGCATAGGAGTGTGTGTGGGGGGAGAGGTGTGTTCTATAGGGTCCGGGGAAAAGGTTCCCCAATGGGGATTCGTGGGAGATGCCCCCAAATGAAAAGTTTCCTTGTAAATTTATATTGTAATTTCATATTAAACCCAGGACTGCTCATTATAAGGTCATAGATATAAAGGTAGAAGTTATGTTAGGTTTTTTCCCTCTAGAAGGAAACCCTCTTTATGAGGGAGTCGTATTGTGGCCATGCATCATTGTGGAATATTATATTATGAGTGAAGAGACCATGAGAGAAATAAGATAAAGTCGTCGTGTCAGATGGTCAGATCCCCTTCATTTGTTAGATAATAAAAAGGAAGGGACCTAGAAATTTATCTGCTTCTAAGATAGCCCATATTGGGTGAACCATGTTTATCTATGTCTCTATTGTATTTGTATCTTCCTATTATTTATTCATTTGTTTTTATTTTATTGTTTTGTTTATCCCCGCTTTTACTACGCTTATAAGCTCTAACGCGGTTGTAGGAGGTCCAAATTAATAAAATTAGTATTGGATGCCACCAACCTAGAGATTGACAGGTAGGTTAAGGAGATATTGTAGGTAACTTGTGAGAAAATAATATTGGATAAGGAGGAGGAGAAACAATGCGGCAATAAGTTATAGAAGAAACTTGGCGCATATAGTAGATACCGTGATCGCAAGACAATCGAGGTCAAAAACAAAAGAGATCCAAAATATTGTGTGACAATGGAGAAATAAAATAGGAGAGATAGAAGACCTAAGAGAAAAATTGACTCTAAGCACACTATCAAAAGTGCATGGGAACAAATACCAATAGGAAGTTATTATTCCGCATTACAGATATCATGGCGGAGAAAAAGAAGTGGTGAAAATATGACATGATCACATTCCTATTTGGACCATCCCTGAACATTAGAAGAAACAACAACCAGATGTAAAGAGGAAAATGAACATTGAAGTTTAGGACCTGAAGAAGAGGTAGAAGACCATGGCCATATCCATGAGTCTGAAGGCCACGCAAAAGCTCAAAACACCCCAGAGGAAGAAAAACAAGCAAGGAAGGCTCAATTGGTTCCATTTAATCAAGAGGCCTAAAGGATGATAGAAGAGCTTCTTACATAAAAAGGAAGACTGGAACATGCGTCAGAACAAGAGAAGCGTTGAAAGATAATACGACGCCATTTATCGGCACCTAGCTGAAAGAGCACACCAGATAAGGAGAAAGAATTAGAGATGGAAAAGACATTTCATGCACTGGATGTAGCACTGCAAAAGTTGAACTATGTGGCTCAGGATGAGCCACATATTAGTGTTGGGGGTCTATTGGCGTAGGCCTGTTGGGGAGTAAAGTCAAGATCGAGAACAATGTAGCAAATGAGGCAGATTGGACCAATAATGAGAGTGCACCATATTTTGAGGAAAAGCAGTGTGTGTGACAGGATTTGTGAAAATCTCACGGAAATGTGGAAAAACCTTTCCATGTTAGGGCTAGGGTGTTGGAATGTATTGTAAGGGGTTTTAACCAATTTTTTTAATATAAATAGAAGAAGTGTAAGGTAGATTGGAAGATCCTATTATGATTTTTGTGATATCTTTGTGTAACTTATTACATGAAGAAAGTACTTGGAGCACCTTTTTGGATTTGAAGTCTTCTTTGAGAGCCATGGAACTTAGACATAGTCAATCTGGAGATGTAGCTCAAGGTCGGGTTGTAATATGTGGAGCTTGGTGCGATCCTAGTATGCCTCACTACTCTCTATTATCCTATCATGTAATGTGCGCAATTCCATTTTGATGAATAAGAAAGAAGAAAAAGATCTTTGTGGACGTAGCCCTAAGGGGGGTGAACCATGGTAAAAACCTTATGTTGCAATGTGTCTGAATGTTTTAATATTTTTGCAATTATGGTTGAATGATTAGATATATGGATGAATGGTTTAAATTATAGTGCACACTAGAAGTATGTATGAAGAATGAACACTATGAATGAATAAATTAGTAGATATGATGAATGGTATGATATAATTCATGGATAAGTAGAGATAGAAGTACGAAGAAAAACTCCAATCCCTTCCATGATTGCAGACACCTGCGTCTTGCAATCACCCATAAACCATCTCGGGTGAGACTGCATTGTGCACTCTGTGTGTGGTGTAGCCTTCTAGTTTACCAGAAGTGACGATGTGTAAAAATGGTTTTGGTGGAGAACTAAAGTAGAACCTGGGTCAATTCATATGTCCAACAATTGGTTAGTATTATAGTTCTTTTGATTGATTTACCGAAACATGTTAGTTTTTTTTTAAATAAAATTTACATTTTGATGTTTTAGTTGTAGAAATTTCAAAGATAGAATGACTCAGAGAAGAAAATAAACTCAACAAAAGGACGAGGAATATGAAATTGAAAATCACCCCAAGTCAAAATTATTCTCAAATACAACATTCAAGACAGGCGAAAGCAATAGTCTGGAACAGAGCCAAATATATGCATTATTTGCACAAGGAGATTTAACTAAAAGATATGAGTCATATGAAGATGATTTGGTTGATGTCAAGGGATCTAAACTTCACAAAATTACCACCAGACCAACCATATTTCCCTACTATGACATGGTACAGTGGATAATCTCTCATACTGATATCTCTACATGAACTATTGTTAATTTATCACTCCAATTTGTTGGTTCCTTCAGACCTGGGGATGCTAGTAATATGTGTAATATAATCCCACCCTTAGTTGGGCTTCATGACAAATTCATTAAAGAATTCATTAATTAAAATGTTGAAAAAGAGGAATTGCAAATGGATTATTTGATTAAAGAATGGTCGCATGAACCCAATTCTTTTAAGATCATAGGTGACAAGATCTACACTATTTATAGACTAAAGAAAAACCCCATGTTGGTTTCCATAATGCTTTTTCATCTATATGGAGAGAAATATTCTTCAAAATTCAAGTTTATTTGGGTCCCTCTCATCTATCAAGTCCTCACAGGGAAAATGTTCAATTCGGCTCATAAACTCTCTACTAATATCAAACAAGAAGTGAAAACGTATCAAGAAGCACCTTTAGGATACTATACAAGATTTTTCATGTTTTCTTATTTAGTGGATGTCGTTTGCGGAACTACTCCTTTTCCCCTTTTATCTTGGACATGGTATCCCTCTAAGGAGGAAATTCATTTATACTTCTATAAAATGTAGGCAATCAACTACGAAAATGATTTCTATGATATCTGTAATTTCTTTATAATTCCCCTGCTTCTTATTTTGCAAAGTCTACCAGCCCCAAGATTCACCCAAGAGGCCATGTATGCTATAAAATAAATTGGTGATTGGTTTGTAGATGAATAAATTTCATATATCAGTACTTATGGTTGTGAAGGGGCTCCTCGTGTCCAACCCAGGTATGTATAAAACATTATAGTATTAAGAATGATTTCATAATGGATATTCAGTGTTAGCATTGCATCCACATTGATAAAAAATCAAAATTGTATGTCATTAAAGATCAACATGAACAAATACTTGAATTTTCAACAAAGTCTCAAGTACAATATGATAATAAAAAGGAGTTCCAATATTTATTTGATAATATGAATATGTGGGAAGAACAAATAACTGGTTTTCTACCAAGGTTCTCCAAAATGTCTGAAGAAGAAAAGATCCAAACATGGGCCTCACTTGACTCATGGAAAGCTAGCTATTTATTTTCACATGGTTTTAATGAGGAAACAAGAAAATATTGCTCAAACTTATGGGATTCATCATTGGATATCATTGAATACTATGATATGCCTCACATGCAATTTCTAAGAAGATCAGTGCCCCTATCAAATTGTCTTACATATGTGCAACAATAGGTAGACTCAAGGGAAAATGGAATCAACAAATTGATTTTCTATTATCTAGAAAATTGTTAGACAACTTCTTACTTGTCCAACAAAATGTTCAAAAGAAATTGATAACTTTTTATAAAAATTTCATATGGACGAGAGGAAATTGTTAATAAAATCTATCGATGTAAATTAAACAAGTAAATTCCCTAGCATTTCTTAATTTCACTTATTTTATAAAAAGTTTCCTTATTAAAGTATGCATATTTTCACATTTCCTCATAATGTTGTTTGTAATTCTGGAAATAAATTGTATATGGAGTTTTTGAAATGTCCAATGTTTCAACTGGACACTCCACCCATCATCAGGGACTGTTGAGGCAATAAGTATGAAAATAGTTACTGAGTAGGGAGTAGATACAGGTGAAGACAATATTACCATTAGGGAAAAATATAGACATAGCCATTATAAATTGGCCATTCTGAAAAAAGGGGAGTTATCGTGTTATTATTAATAAGGTAAAAGTATACAATAAAAGTTTAAATTTTAAAACCAAGAATAGTTAATCGATAATAATTATTAAATAGTAATGTAGTTAATCAATAATAATTATTAAATAATAATATAGTTAAGAATAATTAAGAATAAATATTAAATAATTATATAGTGAATAATAATTAATTAATTGAAATTAATTAGAGGCTAGGAATTGAAATATAGTTGAAAAAGAGAGTTCTTTTGTTATTATTAATTAATGTATAAAAGGTCAAATGTACTTTTATTATATACTTTTACCTTATTAATAATAACAAAACAACTCCCCTTTTCTTACAACAGCTAATTTATAACGACTATGTCTATCATTTTCCCTAATGGTCATATTATCTTCAACTTTATATACACCCCACCCCAACAATCTTTTCATACGTATTTCTTCAATAATACTGGATGATGGGTGTAGTGTCCTCTCAAAACATTGTATGTTTCAAAAAATCCTTATATAGTTTATTTCTGTAATTACAAAAAACAAAGTTTCCTTATGGAAAATTCAAGGACAAACAAAAGGGGAAAAATTCATCAGAGGAGTTTTTGGAACCGAGGGGAATATTTCTCCTTAGTATCAGCAAAAAAATCAAATCAAATATCCGAGCCTATCAATTTTATCAAATAAGAGAAACAATTCTACGATCTAGGATCATTTCTTCTATTTATTGCAATTTTGTAGAAAGACAAAGGATTGGAAATTCTAAAAAGAAGGCTATATGCACTATTGTAAAAGCATTAAAATTTTGAGTTCTGAAGACCTGGAAGTGGAAGAGACTATATGGTGTTTTCTATTTTTGGTACTGTTATTCAAGACTAATGAAATAATTATTTTCCAAACCACATCATTATTCTGTCAGATTTATTTCTCAGTGAAAAAATTATATTCTCAATGTCTGCATGGTTGTTAGAATTTTTGAGAAATCCTTATGTGGATCCATTCCTAACTGAATTTGATATGACTGATCCTAAAATGAACATGAATATGCATATTAGTGACTGTTAAGGTAACTATTTGTTATATTTGTGATTGAAATTCATAAGTTTAAATTGTTGTTTTGGCTATAAGAACTATTTATGAAGTCTGGCAAGTTATCTTTATTTCATGTTTAATTTACACTATTGAATATGAGTATAAAAATTGGTATTTTCTTGGTAATTATTTACTAAGTTAAAATTGAGGTGTATTTATGTTAACATTTATCAAGCTATTTGAACTATTGTCACAACCTAGTAAGCTCATTTTTATCTCATATTCATCATGAAATATCATCTTTCTCATCATTGGATTACCATGAACTATTCCTATACTATAGTAAGGATAGTATAGTAGTAGAATAGAGTTATATTAGTTCTTTCTTTTCTACATAATAGTCTAGCAGAGCCTCAATGAAAAGTATCCTTTCAAGAAGCAATTTCTCCAAGTGGAAACCAGGCCCACATACCGATGAGGATTGTCAGACAGTTGGTATTGTTGGACAATTGGTTTATATATTTGGTTTTCATTCATGTCCAGCCGGAAGTGATATTGTGGATTGATGTCCAACCCTTGAGTATGCGATAGCATGATACGGTAGCTCGGAGGGTATGGGTAAGCAACCCTAAGTTTGGTTGAGAATAAACATGAATATCGGTGTATATGAAGGTACTAAGTTTGGTTGAGGAATAAAGCATGAATATCAGTGTATATGAAGGTAATACTATTCTAGATAGATAGTACATATCGTTCCCTTTCCGGTGATATGTGTAACATCACATAAATCCTCACGGCTAGAGATTTATGTCTTTGTGAAGTTGGAGAACCTTCATGAATTATCTAGAATCCCCTAGAAGGTCAAATAAGTCAATTTATTCTAGAATATACTAGAACAATTATATGAGTCAAAGTGGTTGTAAATAGGATGATGTAAACCCCCACCACTCCCAGGGGCTCACACAACCTCCTGGTCTAAGGATCGTTCAGTTAAGGGAGTTGAATTAGCACTCACGTCCTCGTTGAACCCTCAAAATACTCTAGCACTGGACTTTTTCCTTTTCCCCATGCAAATATTTGTGCTTGAGAGGGTCTTATCACTTCAGTGAATAAATCCACATGACCTCGGGTCGGACCCATGGGATAAAATTTCCAAAGGCGGGAATTTTGGGAACTTCGAAGCTCCGTTCTTCGGGAGTTCCAACAACAACACATAATGGTTCGCCTAAACGTCAAACTCGTGAATAGCCAAATCAAAGAAGAAAATCAATGGTTTGAACTTTGCGCTGAGATATACGAATCAGATATTTGGGACTCCGATATTTGAGAGTCTTCCCTTCTCCAACAAGCAATACTTATGGATGTGAGAACTCTAGACTAGTAGATCAGATGGTGTTAATCCAACTCAGATCGACGACCCACATTTACTTTGAGCTCCAAGATTCATATCTTTTCATGTATTAACTTACACTTCCTCCTGAATCAACGGACTCTGAATATGTGAAGGGTTTTAATCAATCATCCACATTCCCTTTCCAATGGATGGTCGAGATGGACTTCGACCTTCGGGCCTTCGGCGGTTCTTGACCCAAAACAAATTTCATCGCAGTTCTTCCGGAGTGTCAAATTATGAACTCTTAGATCTGTCGACACATGTACCTAGCGCCTATGGCGTGGATCTACTCTGGGCTTTAGAGCTTCAAGATTTCTGCATTCTCTTTTGACAACACATCAATTTCTTTAGATAGTCAGACTTTTAGACACCCGTTTATCTGTGGACACGTGTCCCCTGTCTAAAATGGTTCAGATTGACTTTGGGCTCCGGGACATTGGGAAATTTATCTCCTCAACAATATACACCTAAAAACTATCGAATCCGTGAAGTCTAAAGGACTTAAAGGGTTAACACATGTGCTTATTCTCCTGATCCAACGGTTGTGAAAAACTCTGACTCCTACCAAACGGATCTAGTTCGCTCATTCTCCAAAAAAAAAAAAATCCTTTATCCAAGGACCTTTTCTCATGGTTCTTCCCGATATTTACCAACTTTAAATAACTTCAGCTTTGGCGCACACCTTGTGCTCCTCCTCAGAGTGGAACCTAGACTTTCTTCTAGCGCACACTTGTGCTACTTCTCCTGATCTTGAGACTTAGAAAAATCTCTTGTGCACTCCTTGCGCTTGCTCTCCTTGAGACTCTTTAAACACTTCACTAAGTGTTGGCCCTGTGCACAACTTTCATGGGGATATCCTTAGATATTTTATACCCTAACAAGTATATGTGCACTTCTTGCACGCACTCTATGAAATTTGCACTATCTCTCCTGAGCTATTGAGTCTGTAAACGACTCTTCCTTCACACTCCATGCATGGCCATTGTGCACTCCTTGAACCAGGATTTCAGAAGATAAACACTTGAAACTTATACAACATGAAATGTTCATTCATTCAACTATGAAATACAAACACATGCGTATAAAAACAGAAAAATAGATAACATAACATTACCCAAATAACTCGTAGATAAGAAAACTCAGATATTTGAAGAAATTCTCGTCTATTATATTACTTCAACAAAACATTTACAAGAGTTACAACCTTTAGCTTCTCTCAACAACAATTCTCTTTAGTAGCAATCAAAACAACTTCAACAACCTATTTTGGGCATATATTACATGTATTTATACATGAGGGGGCTTCTCGAGCCTTCCCTCAAGACTATATTGGTGTTGTCATATCACAATCAAGCATCCTACCACTAAGTATTATTACAATAAATGATTTATTACAATCTAGATATGATTTGATGCTCAAAATATGTACAATCCTACAGGTGATTAAAGAAATTACAATCTTCTAGAGCTCATAAATGGCTCAATCTTTGAGATCTTATGAGATCTTTAATTAAATACTTTCAAAATATTAAAGTGACGCACTCTCCTTGGAATACAAACCATTTTGAATGCACACAGTGGATGTTGAGTTGTCCTCGGCTTGGCCTCATTGAATGTTGATGGCGATGTTCCTGCATCATACTCCTTTGGAAAAAATGATTCATGGACTCCTGTCCATGAGATACTCCACTGTATTTCCATGCTTCTGGATTTCAGTTTCAGTTATCCAAATCGCATCTTCTGTTGGATGATCTTTATACTTAATGATATACTCATAATAAAATTTCCTCATGGTCTTCTTAGCAATCCTTTGATCTAAAATCTTCTCTATCTCTAGCTTCTCTGCTCTGGGCATCTGTCACTTCCAATGAATTTTCTTTTGACTATATGTCCCTTCTGTATCATCTATCATGTAATGGTTTAAGTCTGCTACATTGAATATTGGTGATATTCCAATGTCCTATGGAAATTCAATATCATAAGAATTTGCAACAAATTTTATGAGGATATTTACATGGTCCTATATTTTTCATCTTCAACTTATTATATTTCCCATTCAGAAATATTTCCTTCCTCATGTGTGCTAAAACTTGATGTTCAATTTCAAAATTAACCTCTCTTATTCTCTGGTCTACTCTGTTTTTGTATCTTTGGCTACTATCATGTAGTTTTCCTTTGATTTGATCATGCAACTTCTACATCACTGCAACAAAATCCTCTACTCTTGCACGTCAGAATTCATCTCGTCCCAAATCTCTCAACTTTGAAATTCCTCTTGGATGCATCCCATATACTATCTGGAATGGGATCTTACTAGTACTCATATTCAGTGAGTCATTATATGAAAACTCTTCTTGGGGAAGAATTTGATCCCACTAACTGTTATGTTCAATGACCAGACTTCTTAACATATTCCATAATATTTTATTTGATACCTTAGTATTTATATCTATCTAAGGATGACATGCTAAACTGAAAGACAAAATTGTCCCCAACTTATTCCACAAGGTCCTCTAAAAGTGTCCCACAAATTCAGTATCTTTGTCTGAAACTATACTCCTGGGCAACCCATGCAATCTCACAATCTTATTGAAAAACAAATTTTCTATGTGGGTAGCATCACTGGTTTTATAACATGGTATGAAATGTGCCATTTTTGAAAATGTGTCAACCACCACAAAGATTGAATCATTTCCCCTCTGGGTTCTTCGAAATCCTAAAACAAAATCCATACTTATAGCATCCCACGACCTGTCTAGAATAGGAAATGGGGTATACAATCCATTGTTATGCTTCTTTCCTTTACAATATTGGCACATTCTACATCCGTCCATGAACTTATTTACATCATATCTCATGCCTAGCCAATAGTATGAAGAATTCAAATGCACATATTTTTTATCATGGCCAAAGTGTCCATCCAATCTCTGCTATGTTTCTTCTTTAGAAAATAGTCCCTGATTGATCATTTCAGGATACACAACTGGATACATTTGACTAAAAATCCATCTTGGATCAGATACACCATCCATTCATTTATGTATCTTAGGAAAGGGTTCTCACATGATTCATAAAATTCCTTGAAATCTGGATCTTCTTGATACATATCCTTGAGGTGTTCAAATCCCAAAGTCTCCACTTACAATTCCTGCAAGATAAAACATATCTTGCTCAAATAATATGAAACTTTGTTAGCACTTCCACTAATATGCTTAGTAACAAAAGTAAAACTCTCTATGAATTCTACCCATTTGGCATGTCTCTGGTTCATTTTTTCTTGCCTGACTATAAACTACAAAGCCTGATTGTTAGTATACAAACCAAAAGCCTTCGGGATAAGATAATGCCTCCACTTTTTCAAAGTTTGAATTACAACATAAAATTCATTTTCATATGTTGAATAATTCCTCTTAACATAATTCAGTTTCTCACTGAAATAAGAAACATGCTTATTATCTTGACTTAAAACTGTGCCAATGGCCATTACACTTGCATCACATTTGACCTAAAACGTCTTCTTAAAATATGGTAGAACTAAAATAGGTTTTTATGTTATCTTTTATTTCAAAACTTTAAATCCCTTCTTAGCTTCTCCTATCCAATTAAAAGATCCATGTTCCTTCTTTATGGTATCCGGTATGGGTGCACAAATACTGCTAAAATTCCTGATGAATTTCCTGTAAAAACTCGCCAACCCATGAAAACTCCTTTCTTCAAGCATGCTTGTTGGTGAAGGCCATTCTCTTATTTTCCTCACCTTCTATAGATCCATATTCAATTCATTTGAAGAGATTATGAACCCCAAATACACATGTTCTATTTTCATAAAAGATCATTTCTTCAAATTCACCAACAACTTTTCTTGTTGCAACCTCCTCAACACCATGTTCACGTGTGTTAAATGCTCCTTTTTAGTCTTACTGAAAACTAGAATATCATCTCAATAAAAAATCACAAACTTMCTAATAAAATCTTTGATCACTTCATTCATGAACCTAATAAACGTACTTGGTGCATTTCTTAAGACAAATGTCATAACAATCCACTCATACAGTTCTTCATTTGTTTTGAATTTTGTTTTCCATTCATATCCCCTTCTCATCCTTATCTGATGATAAACACTCTTCAAGTCTATTTTGGAAAAATAACTAGATCAAATCAAGAAATCTATTAAATCATCAATTATGGGTAAAGGAAATCTATACCTGATGGTTATCTTGTTGATGGTTCTAGAATCTGTGCACATTCTCCAACCTCCATCCTTCTTCGAAATCAACATAGTTGGTACTGTGCACGGGCTCAGACTTTCCCTAATCAAACCTTTATCCAAAAAATATTGCACTTTCTCATTGACCTATTCATTCTCTCGAGGTGTTAATCAGTATGCTACTTTGTTTGGAACAATTGTGCCTAGAATAATGTCAATATGCTGACCGATACTCCTGATGGGCAGTAAAGTGTGAGGAAACTCATCCACCACAATATCAGCAAAATCATAAATTAACTCCTGAAATTCTACAGGAAAATCATCCATAGAAGTCCTTGTAAGGATGAATCTCGACTTTCCTACAACAACAAAATGAATTTTCTAATCTTTCTTGACTTCTTCCAAGAGTTCCTTCCCACTCATGAGAATCATACTAGGACTATCTTCCTCTTTGACTCCTTTATATTACATTGGTAGTAACATACACTTACACCCATTATTCTCAAAGGTATAAGTGTTCTTCCTCCCATCATGTATGGCATTCCTATCATATTTCCAAGGTCTCCCCAACAGAACATGAAAAACATCCATGGGTATAACATCACATAAAACTTTATCCCTATAACCACTTATTTTAAACTCAACTTTATATTGTCGACTTACCAYGACTTGAAGTCCTTTCTGCAACCATGACACCTTGTACAGATTCATATGTGTATTCATCTCCAAATTTGGTTTTTACACCGTCTTCATGCATACCAAGTTATCAGTGCTCCCACTGTCTATTATGAACTCTCATACCCTATCTCTGGTCTTACAAGTAGTTCTGAACAAATTGTTCCTCTAGACTAGTTCTCATACCTCTTTCTCTGGATTTATGAGATATTTCATCATCATGAGTAATCTTCCTTCTGATGAGTGAGATTGTTGTGGTTGGGATTTTTGGTTTTGATTAGAAAAGACACGGTGTTGTCAATAGACTGTCGACATTTCGGATCCAAATCAGGATCCATCTTCAAGACAATGAGCCTGGGTTAAGAAAAAAAGGGAAGAGCTAGTATAAAGACTGGAAGTGTGGGAACGTTTACAGTGTCGACTAGGTTTAAAGTAGAATTATTTAATAAATTCAATTATTTGCTAAGATTTCTAGGGTTTATTAATTTGTTTATTTAAGGTTATAATAGTTTATTATTAATTTAGGGTTGACAGTCTATTGACAACACTATGGCTTTTCCGATCAAAACCGAAAATCTTGCTTCTTTCACTTCTTTTTCCTTCAGCTCTGTATCCACATTCGTTTTTTGGGATTCAGAAATGTGAGCTTGTCCACCTCCTACATTCCTCTTTTCAGGACATTCCCAAAACATATTCTTGTTTTTCCATAGGCATAACACTTCACTTCTCCTCCTCTGCCTCTTCCTCTGCCTCTTCCTCTACCTATCAAAAAATAATTTCTTCCCCCATAGTGTCCTCCTCTCTCTATCATACTTTTATATATTCCAACTTCTCCTCTCGACATATGGAACTTTTATCTGATGGTTCCTCTTCCTTTGTTGGGACTCTTTCCTTTGTTCCGTTGACTCTGCTTCCTGGCCAAATTTTCTTCTACCTTCAGGGCCACCTGATAAGAATATTCCATAGTTATCATTGTCATAATTCTAATCTCATCCTAGATTTCATACATTAATCCATTAATGTACCTAGCAAAATTGTCTTCATCATTTTCCCTTTGTACTAATCTTATGTTCATCTTATAAAATTATTCGATATACTCTTTCACATAAAAACCTTTATGTCTCGGATTATGCAACTTCCTAAATAGATTTAATTGATAATGCTTGGGTATGAACTTATCCTTGATCTTAGCTACCATTCTATCCCAAGTCTTAATTTTGGTCTTACCTTTCCTCCTTCTGTCATCTTTCAATTCATCCCACCATAAAGTTGCGTGTCCCTTCAATATGGTGACTACATGCTTTACATTATTCTCATCATCAACCTCCTCATAGTCAAATTACTTATAAATAACTTATACAATCAAGTAATTTCTCTACATTTATGTTACCTTCATACATAGAGACTTCCATCTTTTCTCTGGTTCCCAGCTTGACTACAACTCTCAGTAATCGCTCCTTTGCTATTTTTTCTCCTACAACTTCTTCTTCTTCGACATCTTCACTTTTATCCTCACTGACATCACCAAATTTAGGTGGTATTATTTGTGTTGTCTCCATGGCGTCCAACCTTGCCCAAAGTTGTCTCATTTCCTCTTCCATGGCTGCATTGACTACATGTCTCTCTCTACGTATTCTCGACGACATGACTCTAAATTTTATTTTTCTCATAGAGCTTATTTTCCTCTCTGATACCACTTGATGAAAACCCACACCACTCCCTAAGGATCATGTGACCTCCCTATCTAAGGATCGTTCACTTAATGGAGATGAATTAGCTCTCGGGTCCTCGCTAAATAATCAAAATACTATAAGGATCGTTCCATGGTTGCATTGACTACATGTCTCTCTCTACGTATTCTCGACGAAATGACTCTAAATTTTATTTTTCTCACAGAGATTATTTCCCTATCTGATACCACTTGATGAAAACCCACACCACTCCCCAAGGATCATGCGACCTCCCTATCTAAGGATCATTCACTTAAGGGAGATGAATTAGCTCTCGGTTCCTCGCTAAACCCTCAAAATACTCTACCACAGGCCTTTTTCCTTCTCCCCATGCACACATTTGTGCTTCTAAGGGTATTACCACTTCAACGGAGAAATACACATTTTCTCGGGCCAAACCCATGGGCTAAACTTTCCAAAGGCGAAAATTTCTGGCACTTCGGAGCTCTAAGCTTCAAGATTTCCAACAAAAAAACACAATGATTCTCCCAAACGTCGAACATGAGAATAGAGGAATCAAAGAAGATGATAAATGGTATGAACTTCATGCTGAGATCCACGACTCATAGAGATTACGGGACTTCGGTCTTCGAAAGTATTCCTTGTTCCAACATGCAATAATTTCGGATGCACGGACCCTAAACTAGAAGATCGGATGATTTCCTTCCACCTCAAATCGACACCCTACATTTACTTCAGGCTCCGGGATTCATAGCTTTTCATGTCTCAGTTTACACTTCCTTCTGAATTCGTGAACTCCAAATATGTGAAGGGTTTCAATCGATGGTCCAGGTACCCTTTCCAATGGATGGTTCAGATGGAATCCAAACTTTGGGCCTTCGGGGGTTTTCGACCCAAAACAAATTACACCTGAGTTCTTTCAGAGTGCCAAATTCCAAACTCCAAGATCTGTCAACACATGTAACTGGCGCCAATGTCCTGGATCTACTCTGGTCTTCAGATCTTTGCGAGTTCGCCATGCTCTTGTGAAAACACTTCAATTTATCCATATAGTTATACTTCCATACAACCATTTATTTGTGGGCACGTGTCCCCCATATACCAACGGTCCAGATTGACTTCGGGTTCCGGGACTTCCGGAAATTTGTCTCCTCCACAATACACACCTAAAAAATGCAAAATTAGTGAAGCCCGAAGAACTTAAAGGGTTAAAACACATGCTTCTTCGCCATATCCAATGGTTGTGAAAAAATATGACTCCTCTCAAATAGATCTCATCTTCTTTTCCTCCAAACAAAATTAATCCTTTCTACAAGGACCTTTGCTCACAGTTTTTTCTGAGTTTTACCAACTTTAAAGGACTTAGGCTTGGGTGCACACCTTGCGCTCCTCCTCAGTATGGAATGTAGACAATTTTATAGCACACACTTGCGCTACTTCTCCTGAGATTGAGACTTAGAAAAATATCTCGCAAACTCCTTGGTCTCACTCTCCTTGAGACTCTTTCAACACTTCACTAATTGTTGGTCCTGTGCACACTTTGCATGGGTCTATCCTTCAAGATTTTATACTCTAACGAGTATATGTGAACTCCTTGCACTCACTCTACAAAAGTCACAGTATCTCTCCAGAGCTATTGAGTCTATAAACAACTCTTCCTTCACACTGTTTGTGTGGCCACTGCGCACTCCATGCACCAATATTTCAGAAGAGAAACAATTGAAACTTATATAACATCAAAGGTTCATTCATTCAACCATGAAATACACACACAGGAATATAAACATTGAAAAATAGATAACATAAAATTACCCAAATAACTCAGAGATAAGAAAGCTAAGACATTTGAAGCAATTCTCCTCTATTATATTCCTTCAACAAAACATTTACAAGGGTTCCATCCTTTAGATTCTCTCAACAACATTTCTCTTCAGTAGAAATCACAATAAACTCAGCAACCTCTTTTGGGCATAGATTACATGTATTTATACATGAGGGGGTTTATCAATCCTTCCCTCCAGACTATTTTGGTTCTTTTATATCAAAATTAAGCGCCCTACCACTAAGGATTATTACAATAAATGAGATATTACAATCTAGATACGAGTTGATGCTCAAAATATATACAATCCTACAGGTAATTAAAGCAATTACAATATCATGGATCTCATACAATGTCTCAAGATTCGAGATCTTATGAGATATTTAATTAGAATACTTTCAAAATATTAAAGTGACGCATTCTCCTTGGAATCCAAACCAGTTTGAATGTGCGCATTGGATGTTGATTTGTCCTTTGCTTGGCCTCATTTAATGTTGATGGTGATGCTCCTACATCATAGGATTTAATCTTGAGTTAACTTGTTTCAAAAAGAAAACAATTTAAATTAAGTTAGTTGCAACTAGAAGTGGTAAGTTTACTATTTGTGGATAAAGTGGTTGTAAGTGGAAAAATCTTTTAGAAGTGGGTTATCCCTAAAAGAAGGAAGTTGGGTAAAGTAGTTAGAAGATAACCCCTAGAGGAAGCTACTTGGAGAGTATAAATAAGAGAGAAAATGTCTCCTATTTGAACCTATTGAACACATTGGATATCTATTATTTTTTGAAAGTTTTATTACAAGTCTGAGGCAACAAAGAAGGGTTGACGATGAAAGTTTTGGAGTTACCAAATATCTAAAAAAACCTTAATTTTTAGGTGTAGGTGGGTTGCAATGGAGGAAGTTGCGTACATACACGGGATGCAGTGAAGGAAGGCATGTACATATGCAGGATGAAGAAGAGGAGGTCACATACAATTCAAAAGATTTACGAGAGATTGAGTAGATGCGGATGACAAGTCTTTAGAGTCTGAAAGCAAGTTCCCAGGAAGGTCTATAGTGATCAGGTACAACAAGTTCCCACGAAGCTCTACTTAAGTTCAAAATGTAGTTCATATTATTATGTGTAGTTGGATATTACTATATACATGAGATATGGTTATGGGAGATTGAGGGTTTTCCCAAAAGAGACTATTGGTTGTATGGCACTAATTGTATGAGCTATATCTATAGAAATACAATGCTGGTATGTCTAGTATTTATCATTGGTACATCTTGTTGGTTTGAGTGTTGAGGCATATATTGTATTTGTTGGTATATGGTTGAGGTTTTATGTGGTACATGGATGAGGGATTTTGGTTTTTATATATTTTTGAAGTTGTTGGTTTAGTTTGAGGCTTCATATCAGAGAGGGTTTGGTGTCTAGTCCATGTGAGGACTTATTACACATGATTATGATTGTATGACACATGAATGGAGAGACATAGATGCACATGGTTTGAGTGATATTTTTGTGATATTGGGTATGAGATCTATGTTATCAGATCTGATCTATTGAGGATATTATTGGTACAGTTTGAGTTTGCATTATAGTGAGGGTTTGATGGAGTATTGATATAAGGGTTTAAGGTATTTGGTTTATGGAGAGTATTGTGTACTTCTAGAGGTATCGTATTGGTTGTCTTGGTGATATTGTGCATATGGTTAAGATTTGTCTTGGTGACTGAACTTGGTGAATAGATCTGATTTAATTGATGAATTGATGAGATAGGTTGATGTGACAGGTTGTTGTGATAGGGTAAGTTGTGGATAGTTATTGCACTTGTGTTGGTACGTATTGTGTGTATATGTTGTTACAAGATATTAGTACAAGTTGATTACATGTTTGGTTCATGGTTGATGTACAATTTATTGATACATATTATTGGTACATGTTTCGTGCATGGTTGATGCATTGGTTGTTGGTACAAATTGTTTGTGTGGGTTTGGTGCATGATTGATGCATTGGTTTATGGTACAGGTTGAGGTACAAGTTGATGCATGATTGATGCATGGTATAGGTTGTTGTCAAAGATTGGAAAATTTGAAAGGTTACAGTGATATATTTTACAGTGACATTGTGGCAATGGTTTCATCAGTTATTTGACATTTATATTCCAGAGAGGTTGGATGCGGAAAGGAAAGGGGGTTGTAGCCTCCTTCTAGTTGGTGTCAGAGAATGAGGGATTTGGATCTTCCTTCAGGTTGGATCCTACAAACTAGGTGGTTGTAGCCACCTTCCGATTATATCTGGAGAACCCATGGGGATGTAGCCTCCTTCTAGTTGGAGTCAGAGAATTAGGGAGTTAGAGATTCCTTCAGGTTGGAGCCCTAGAAACTAGGGGGTTGAAGCCTCCTTCTAGCTGGAGCTGGAGAATTTGAATTTGGTTCTTCCTTGAATGTAATTCTTGACATATAAGAAAAAATTTCCATTTTTTTCTCCCGCATTAGGTTTCCACATAAATATTGGTATATTATGCATTATGTGGATGTGTTTCTTATTGTTTATTATGCATTGATAGATGTTAATGTTTATGATACAATAACATATTGATGATGAACATATGCACATGGTTGAAAAAGTAAAAGGAATATAGATTTTGGTTTAAAGGATTAATAAGTGGTATAATTAAACATTATTGACTCACCCCCCACTCCCTCCTCTCAGTAGTCCAACAATTTGTATCAGAGAAGGTTCCTCCAGGGAACAATTTATCCACTGGAAGGTAGATCATGGAGAGAAAACGTATGTATAAAAATGGAATACCACAGTTTGATGGACATAACTATGCATTCTGGAGCAGAAGGATGAAAAAATATGTACAGGAACAGGGATTTCATGTTTGAAAATTGCTAGTAGATGGATATAAATATCCTTCCACTCCTCCAACAGATGACATTGGAAAGAAGCTAAATCAAAATAATTTGACTGCCAAAAATTCCATCTCAAATGGTATGGTTGATTTAGTATATGTCAAAGTTATGCATTGCAACTCCACAAAGGAGATTTGGGAAAACTTAAGAATGTTTATTAAGGAGATGCCAAAGTCAAGGAAGAAAAGATTCAAACTTACAGAGGTCAATTTGAATAGTTGAATATGAAGGAACATGAAAACATTGTAGCTTACTTTTTACGAGTTGATGAAACAATGAATGCAATTAAAGGATTTGGAGAAGAATTTGATGAATCTATAATTGTTAAAAAAATTACTAAGATCTCTTCGAATGAGATTTGATCATAAGATCTCAGCACTAGAAGAAAGAGAAGATATGGGTTTGATAAGCATGGATGAGCTACATGAAATATTCACCGCTTATGAAATGAGAAAAAAATAGGAGAACCCACTTACAAATGAAGCAACATTCAAAGAATCTAAGAAGAAAAGAAAAAGAGAACTAAAAATACAAAGTTATAATGTAGCTATAGTGATGATTAAGAAGAAGATGAAGAAATGGAAAACTTCACAAGAAAGTTGCAAAAGGGAACATGCAAATACAAAGGTAAGCTTTCATTGAAATGTTTTAATTGTGGTAAAAATGGTGATTTTGCAAATAAGTGTCCTTATGCCAAGAAGTCATAAAGTTATTAAGAGTAAGATCCCAAGAAATAAAATAAATATCGAAAGGGAAACTTGAAAAACAAAAGGAAAGAATTCAAGAAAAATATATACTCAAGAGAAGACAACTCATCTGGTGAAGATGATGAAACCGATAGTGAGTAAAAAAAGGTGTTATTTATGGCTAAGGAAAATGAAACAAGAAACTATGATAGTTAATAAGAATAAGGCGAAGTTGATCTCAGAGAAAAATTAATTAGTTCCTTAGAAGAACTATGGAAATAAATAAAGAAAAACAATTCACTCAAGAAAGAACTAAAAGGAACTTAGAATCTCAACTCAGAGGAAGTCAAATAGATAGTCATGAAGCTGAAAGTCCAAGTAGAAGAGGACAGAAGGATTGAAGAAATACTCAGAAGTCAATTAGCAGAGAAGGAGAACATGATTGAAAGGTTAGAAGCATAAGAAGTCAATCTAAGAAAATATCTTCATAAGAAGGAAATGCAACAATATATCACCAAGACATTCGAAAATATAATCAACAATCAAAGACCATACTATGACAGGTTCAGACTAGGATACAACAAAATTTAGACAGAGAAAGGTTCAAGATACATGATGAAAGAAATAGAACAAAAGAGTTATGCAGAAGTTCTCAAAGGAAGGAATCATGGTCAATAGGAATTAGAAATGAATGAATATATAATACCCTCTACTTTCAAGCAACAAGGAAGCTTCAATCATTGTGAAAGAAACAACCAAAGAGAAGATCATGATCAACTAAAAAATAATTACAAAAGGACTACACCAAAAGGAAAATAATTCACTCTTAGGTATGTAAATTTATTTTATGGTCATTGTTTTTATTGTACTAGCTTTAGTCATAAGCTTGCATATTGCAGGGCTTATGAAATAAATAATCATGAAATAAAGGCTTATGTAGCCCCACAAAATATTGAATGTTACAAATGTGACAACTATGGACACATAGCTTGAAATTATAGAAGCGTGATAAAGCCTCCCATGAAATAAAAAATTGATGATTGACATAAGAAGGTTTGGAGAAGAAGTGAAAAACAAGAGGAGCAGGTAAATGAAGAACATGTCCAATGAATCATACTTTCAGGATTTGCAATAGAACAAGTTCATGATGAGTTTATAGGAAACGAGGAAAGTGTCATAACTCAAGTAGAATATGAAGATGTCAAAACTCGGGATGATGAAAAAATTCATGAAGAGGATGAAAAGGAAGATGTATTCACGGATGAAGAGGAAGATTACACTACGTCAAATAAGGTATTTTCATGAGCCATTCGTCTTCGAGAATCTCAATTAATATGAATATTAGACATGGTGAGTCTATGTAGTAGCTGAGACAAATGGGTCAACATTGTGTACAATTGAGTAGTAGAGTCTTGGATAGTATGGATAGAGATGGATTTTTAAGAACACTTAGCAGGTTTGGACATATATATGACAGTGGATGAAAACATGGATTTACAGAGTGATTAAACTATTGGTTCAGAGAGTGGTTCAGAGATAAAGGAATATTATCATAATGGATGATAATGATACATGAATATTTGAATGATTATTCTTGAATTATTTTTATACATTCCAGTTGATTACTCAAGGAAGCACCAATGGACAATAACTCCAAAATGAAGCAGGTATAGGAAGACCTATATTTATCTACATAGAAACATGCAGAGAAGTCATCAGAGAGAGCGAGGGAGATTTATAAAGCAATATTATTATCATACAGATAGGGAGAAACACCCATAGGGGGAGATAGTCTTTTATGAAAGATTGGTTAGAAAAGGTACAATGGCATATCAACAAGGGGAGTTAGTACTTTTTCAAAGGTATAGAGAGAGTAATTAGAGGCATGAAGATAGAAGGAGCATCCCGAAGGAGATTTCAGTAAGGGGGAGCTGCCCCAACTAGGGATACCCTTTTCCATTGATGTCAAATGGAGATACATAGAAACATTGATGAGGAGTATGAGCATGAGTATTTTCATGACTAATTGTTTTCATCAATGCCAGAGGGGTAAATTGTCACATAGTTGGTATTGATGGACAACTAGTTTCGATAGTTGGTTTTCATTGATGTCAACCCTTTGAGAGTTATATTGTAAATTGTTGTCAACATTTAGATATTGATGTCAAACCTTGAGTATGGCCGGTAGCACATTCCGGTAGCTCCATAGGTATGGTTAAGGAACCCAAGTTTGGTTGAGGAATAAGGCATGAAGATACATGTATATGCATGTAAGACTATTCTAGATAGATATTACATATTGTTCCATTTACGGTGATATGTGGAACGTCACATAACTCCACAAGGTTAGATATTTATGGATTTGTGAAGTTGGATAACCCTCATGAGTTATCTAGAAATCCCTAGAAGGTCAAATAAGTCAATTTATTATAGAATCTCCTAGAAGAAGTTTACTAGTCAAAGTGGTAGTAACTAGGAGTTAATCATGAGTTAAGTCATTGCAAAAAGAAAATAATTAAAAATAAGTTAGTTGGGATTATGAACTAGTTTAAATTGGTGGGTTGCACACTATTTTGGATCTTTGTTTTTTGTAAAATTGGACAAAGTGGTTAGAAGTGGGTTAACCCTAAAGAAGGAAAGTGGGCAAAGTAACCAAGAAGATGTTTTTAAGGAAACACTTGGAGAGTATAAATAAGAGAAAGGGTCTCCCAGTGCTGCCTATTAATTAAATGAGATATATATTATTTTTGAAAGGTTTATTACAGGTACTCATAGATACATCACGAAGTTACACAAGTGTGAGGAAGAAAATAAGGGTTGATGGTGAAAGTTTTGGAGTTACAAAATATCTTAAAATAGTTTAGAGTTGTCACCTTGGGATGGAAATTGGAAGAAGTCCATTACATACACGGGTTAGAGTGAAGGTCAATGTGTCATTACAGGATGATGAATAAAGGGAAGTTGGAATGCAGTTGGTGGAAATCCATGAAATCTTAGTGAATGTGGATCACGGTCTCTAGAGTCTAAAAAACAGAGTTCAGGAACCTACAATAATCCCGGGTATATAAATCTATTTACATGTTCAAAAGGTATGCCATATTCATATGTGTAGTGGGAAGGTCTACAATGATCAGGTATAGCAAATCTATCTACATGTTCAAAAGGTATGCCATATTCATATGTGTAGTTGGATATTCTTGTCTATAGGAGATATGGTTATGGGAGGTTGATTTTTTTCCTTAGAGAGACTATTGGTTGTATGTCACTTACTGTATGAGCCAAATCTACATAAATACAATGTTGGTATGACTGGTATTTATCATTGGTACATCTTGGTTTTTTTAGTGTTGAGGGATATCTTGTATTTCTTGGTACATGGTTGAGGGTTTATGTGGTACATGGTTGAGGGATTTTGGTTGTGATATCTTGTTGAAGTTGTTGGTTTAGTTTGAGGCTGCATATAAGTGAGGGTTTGATGTCTAGTCCATGTGAGGGTTTATTACACATGATTATGATTGTATGCACATGTATGGAACATGACTAAAGAGATATAGATTCACATGGTTTGAGTGATATTCTTGTGATGTTGGTTATGATATCTATGTTAACATATATGATCTATTGAGGAGATTATTGATATAGTTTGAGGTTGCATTACAATGAGGGTTTGATGCATTGTTGATGTAAGGGTTTATGGTATTTGTTTTATGGAGAGTATGATGTATTGTTAGAGGTATCTTGTTGGTTATCTTGGTGATATTGTGCATATGGTTGAGATCTGGCTTGGTGATTGATTTTTTTGAATAGATCTGATTCGATTGATGATATTGATGAGACAGGTTGATGTGACAGGTTGTGTTGTGCATAGTTGTTGCACTTGTGTTGGTACAGATTGTGTGTATATGTTGGTACATGTTGATTATAGGTTTGGTGCATGTTGACGTACTGGTTGTTGGTATGTATTGTTGGTATAGGTTTGGTGTGTGGTTCATGAACTGTTTGTTGGTACAGTTTTGGTGCATATTTGATGCACTACTTGATGGTACAGGTTGAGGTACAGGTTTATGCATGATTGGTGCATGGTACAAGTTATTGTGACAGGTTGATAGGTTACAATGGTATATTTCATAGAGACAGTGTGGTCGTGGTTTCATCAATTATTTGACATTTATATTTCAGGGAGGTTGGATGGAGCAAGGAAAGGAGATTGTAGCATCCTTCTATTTGGTGTCAGATAACTAGGGAGTTGGAGATTGCTTGAGGTTGGAGCCTAACAAATAGGTGTCTTTAGCCACTTTTTGGTTATAGCCAGATAACCTAGGGGGTTGTAGCCTTATTCTAATTGGAGCCATAGAATTAGGGAGTTGGAGCTTCCTTCAGGATGGAGCCTAAAAACCTAGGGCATTGGAGCTTCCTTCTAGTTGGTGCTAGAGAATTGGAAGTTGGTACTTCCTTGAATGTAATTATTGGCATGTAAGAAAATCATTCCATGGTTTTCTCCCGCATTGGGTTTCCACGAAAAAATCGGTTTATTGTGCATTGTGTGGATGTGTTTGTTATTATTTATTATGAACTGTTGGATGTTAATGTTTATGATACAATAATATATTTATGCTGAATAGATAAACATGGTTTAATAAGTAAAAGGAATATATATTGTGGTTTAAATGAATATAATTAATCATTATTGATCCCCCCCCTTAGTAATCTAACAAGGATTTCCATCCCAAACGAGTATAGGCCTAATTGGGGTGTTGATCGGACGATTTTCCAAGTTGACTTCTAGGAAATTTTCCATGCATCAACATCTTGGTGCTATAAGGAGCGCATATGATAATGAATGACACACAAAATTCCATGAAATAATAATACCCATTCAATACGATCACCATCACCATCAACCCATTAACTAACATCAACCTATAATTCCCCTTCCAAAGACAAAACTTCATCACTAGAGTTTGACAAACCTAAGCCATCTTCACTTGTCAAATTTAAAGAAGTCACATCACATATTCAATACAAGACTTCAAATTTTGATATCACTCAGGAGAAAACACAAGAAATTGCATATTCTGAAATTGATCCAAACACTCAACCGTTATATCAGGATATTGTGATTGAAGCAGTGCATCAAATTCTTAACCAAAAAATTGCATATTTTGAGGAACCCATCTTAAATGATCCTCCTCAATTACAACTTCCTATAATTTTACAAGAGCATGGAGTAGGAAACTTGGGAAAGAGTTGATTGATCATATCATAATATCAAAGGGTAAAAGATCTTTAACAGAAAAACCACCTAGTCCTCCTCTCATTGTAAGAAATAACCCTCTCATGAATCATAAAATCTATCTAGAAGACTTTTTTATTAAAAGTGAATTGTTGGCATCAAGCTCTTTGCCAATTTCAACTCCTTTGGAAAGTCCACCATATCAACCTTAAGCTTCTCATCCTACATGTCCCGAATCCTAATAAATTCTTCACACAACCCCAGTTATGGCTATTGTCAACCAACCTCGAAGACCTTGTCTAGTTAATCGAGAAGTCAATGTGCTAGGATATCAACATGATTTTCCTAAACAACCCAATAAATTTCTTCCCAAAATTGACCCTAACAATAGAGAATCCCCTGAAGATCACATCAATAAATTTACGCTATCACTGATTCTTATGAGGCTAGAGGAGGAATATGTAGTCACTAGATTATTTACATATCCTTTTGAAGGTAGTGTATCTACCTGATATTTCTCTTTAACAACATGATAAATAAAAAATTGGGAAACATTCGAAAAACTAGTCCTAAAAATATTCAACGATGATAAAAACTTGGCTACTTTAGTCCTAGATCTGTCAAGATTAAGAACGAATCCGAAAGAAAAGATTAAATACTTCAATAAAATATTCATCACTTTACTAAGTATAATACCTGAAGATTCACAACATCCAACCAATGTTATCTTAGAATTTTATATAACTACTCTCCCTTATTCAATTGTTATCTTTGTGAAAAGAAAAGTGAAAACCACACTAGATGAAACCATGTGTTGTAGAGGCTATTCATCTCTATTGACTAAACCCCCCAGTCTAGTCGACTGTAGAATTTAGTTAAGGAAGTCGTTCGAATAGGGGGTTAAAGTCGATCGTTGCGACAATTAATGTAACCGACTAGTAATTGTACATATCATATATATATATGTCATTATGTAATGGAAAGATACAAGTCATTTTGTCTATATCTAATAAAATTCCTTCATGGTTGTCCCATTATTGTATATGTCTATCAGTATTCTTGTGTGCTTCTATATAGTATGCTATAACATGTATTGCTCTATGTAAGGATCTATTGGTAACTTCTCGTACATTACCTCTGACTACAACATTGGTTCCATTGATGGTAGTTCTAAACTCACACATGCATTAAATAATGGAGCACATAGATGTTAAATTTAATAGACATATGTGAATGGCAGGAACACCAGAAATTATACACAAAGAAATCCACCGACTTTAGCAGAGACCCATATGTACTTCTATTCATAAACACATGAGATATTATTGGAGTCTATAGAAGCACTGTACAAATACATCACTTATTCTAATGCTTAGACTCCCCCATATGAGCATTTGATGCACATGATCATCAATGGAAGAATAAAAATTCTAAACGAGTGGTTCGAAAGGATTGTAAAAGACTACATCGAACATCAAGCAGTTGAAGAGAGAGCGTCAGTCCATACTATCAAGAATAAATTATATGTCGAGTTACACGACGAGTTTCTTTGTACCATACCCTCTCCCTTGGATAAATTCCTCCTAGATAAGGGATTTGTTGAGATCATTGAGTATCGAACCCTTTTGAAAGATCCCCCTCCAAATTCTAATTGGAGAGAAAGATAAGAAAAATGGGAAGAATTCTTGGAAGCTAATTGCAAAGACACCAAAGAAGCTTGAGATTACTTCTTAAAGAAATGAAATCAATCAAAACAACAAGAATCATCAACCGTGAGTAAGATGGTTTGGTGTCCTGGGGACTGGATGATCCATGATATACGATAATTTGAAGTTGAAATTTGAAAACAAAGTCAAATCCAAAGTCAGACCACACTCGAGTCGAAAATGAGAGGAGTTGAGAAAAAAATAATTGAATGAAGTCATAAATATGAACATCGAGTGTAGATTAAAAAACCCTCATCTAACATTCAAAAAATATAGTGGGATAAAAGGTAGAAGAAGTGAGAGGAGTTGTGGAAGGAAAAGTATTCCAGAAAATATCATAGAAGATCTACCCACGCATGATAGTTCATTGGAGAAACCTTTGAGAGTGCCTCGATGGCTCCTGGAAGGAGTAAAATCTTGCAATTGAGTATGGAAGTCGATCAATCCCCAAAATTTGATGATCAAGTTTATATGGAAATCGATGATTTGGGACCTACGATTTGACTCTCTCATATAAAAATCCCTAACATACACATTTCATATTTTCTCCAAAAAATAATTCATAGAGATACACAATCACCATGGGTGTGGTGTCGAACTAATAAAAATGGACAAATAAGAGATGTAGTATTAATCGAAAAAAAGAAAATAATCACAATCGACTAGAAGACATAATCATTCATGTCAGAGATCTCATGGAGATCTCCCCCCTACCGAAGCTACTTCTAGAATATACAAACTCAACAGACAATGAAATCGAACTGAAGTGACCCTATAGAGGATGAATCATTGAGTATATAGATAAATATTTCCATATAGAGGATTCAAGATAAATCCAAGGATGGGTTGAATATATCCCAACTAAAGGACATTTTCAGATTACATTGACAGAAGTAAACATCTCGACCTTTACTCCATAAAATAATAATACATCAACTTCTAAATTTACTTCAACTAAATATCTTGTAATAATTCCATTTTATGAAAAGAAACCAACAATGGGGTTTCATCAAATCCCTATTTACAAAGGAGACGAAGACCTGAAAAAACATTGGTTTTTGTTTGATAATTATTGGGATGTTGCAGATATAGTCGATGAAGAAAAAAAAAATTCCCAGTTTGGAGCTGCACTTTGAGCCATGGCTCTTACCTGGTTTATGAATTTCACTGACAATCAATCCTGTTCAAAGAAAGAACTGAAGCAAAATTTTATCTCATTCTTCAAGACGTAAGATATAAGTCATCTGGTAGCACAAAAAATTAAGGAAATCAAGCAAAATCCAGGTGATACTATGTACAAGTATGATAAAAGATTGAAAGATTTACTGAGTCAAATATCCTATGAAATTGATGAAAAGATACTAGTACAATGGTATGTAGAAGGAATATAAAAAAATATTAGAGCTCCATCATGGATGTATGACCTTTCGACATGTGAAGAAATCCTCAAAAAATCTCATAGGATTGAAATGGATGATGAAGTCATGGCTAACACATCAAGCGCTAAAAGAATATTGGAAGAAAATATCATGAAGCTACAAGAGATAATTAAAAACATATCACTTGCTCGCAATGAACTCTGGTTTATTGTTTTCTCTAGCGAGGGTCACACTAAAGACTACTACAAATTTAGTGATAGATTAGACCTAGTAGTCAGAAAAATGATGATTGAAACTTATTGCAACTTCTATCAAGGATCAAATAATCATGAAACCATAGATTGTCCACACAATATAATAAATGTACATCCCAAGTGGTGCGACATTTTGAAAGAGAATAATAATTCCACCAAAGAATGTCACATTAATGGTAAGAACAAAAAAAATATCCACTCGATATACCATACACAAGGATTCAACCAGAATGTCGATAAGGGAAACGATTATAGAGTTCAAGGTTGAGGAGGATACTAAGGTTAAGGTACAGGAGTATGAGGAATATTTGGAAGAGTACATGGCCAAGAATTATATCATTGATTTATGTTTTGCAAAGAATACCACATCAGTCGAGACTGCCCGATAAAAGATAGAACTGATTTAAAATTTTGTATTATTTTTGGAGTAGGATATCACTCCCTAAATGATTGCCCAATTGTGCTGGAAAAAGTCATGAACAAAAGAAATGTAAACCTTTTACATATAGTCTCGAAAAAATATATTATGGATTAAAAACTCTCCATGTGCTAACAATATTGGGATCGGGTAAATTTAACTACCCATAGGCACCAAATCAACAAGGAAATCGAGTTCCATATCCTGAACCCAACAAAGAAGAAAGGATAATGAAAGAAGCATTGAATTTCTTTAAAAATATCGATTAGGACAAATCAAATGAAGGACGATCAAGTATGTCAAACATTTCCATTGAGGAATTATTACAACTACTAAAATAAAATAAATTTGTATGATGCCTTATCGACCTACTGAACATATTGGAAGAATATGAAGACAATCAAAGACTAGTAAAAAGTGTAAGGTAGTTGTCTCAAGATAGAACCATGTAAGAATTTGATCCTCAAGACGACTTAGAAGTTTATGGCCACATGACTAAAAATGCCATGGTTGATTTTGGATCACAAATGAATATCCTACCCAAATAAACATGGGTCTGACTCGAAAGACCCCTGCTACAACTGACAATGAAATACTTAAAACAAGCATATCAAAGGTTCATGGAACCAATCGACACTTTTAAAAGAGTCATAACTTCTATAATGGGAATTATAACAAGATTAAATTTAGAATTTAGAATCCTAGTCAAAGGAATTCCTTCTTATCAAATTCTAGTCAGAAGACCCTGGGCCAAAAAATGAAATCCACGATATCTTTAGAAAGAGACAAGATCAATCTGAAAGGAAGTAGAAAAAAAAAAAACCTCTAGACCCAAAAGAAGGTAAATCATGGGTCAAGACATGGGACGAGGCCCAAGAAGAACGTCGACTATATCAGGTAATGCATGAATAGAAATACAATGTCAAACCTAACATTAAAGGACAAATAATAGTCAGATATCCACATTCGATAGGCCAAAATTTAGATACTGAACTGTACAACTAGAATTTGGAGAGTTATGAAACTCAAGACAAATAATTTTGGTCAATAGAGGAAATACCTTTAAAATTATCTAGAGCATGCTTCTCGATTCATGTAGTCCCTATTTTCATTGAAAGAAAATTAAAACAAATTCCAACATTACGAGCAACTAATGCATACAAAAAAACTTCCTCGTGGCTTAATGAATGAATTTCTCGATCCACACATGTCGAAGAAGTATCCAAGTCATTAGGGTAACAAGGAAGAATACAAATTCTAGTCGAGTCCTTCACTGGCCAAGAAACTTGATGATGGGAGACTCATGCAAACCGACTTCAAACATGGAATGCTACCACGTTATATTTTGTGGAAAGATTCGATGGGAAAAATATCTCTGCAACTATCGACATCCTGATCTTTAAACATAGATTTGATCTAGAAATACACATACATAAGTGTAAGAAAGAATGGAAAAAAGAAGGATACAGAGACAAAATATTATGGTCGCATATGTTCCCTAATACATTAGATGATATACCTCACAAGTGGTATAAGATTGAAGAAGCATCGGTTCATACTTTTGACTGGAAAGAAATAAAAGGAAACCTCTTTAAATATCTTGAATTTAATCCCAAAGAGGCATTCCTACAAGAGGAAGCTAAGGAAATTAAAAATATCTTGGGAAAACCAAATCCCAAAAAATTTCAAGAAAAAGGAAAAATTAAATTCGATTAGGGATCAACCTCAACTTGTAACCTGGTATAAAAACATATTATACAAAACATAATAGCTTAGCGAGTCGAAATGGAAAACGTGAGTTTTCTAGGCCAAATCTTTCGATGGAAAAAAGACCACCCTGTAGTACAATATTTTGTAAAAACAATATACTTTGTGACCAAGGAATAAATAGAAGAGCACGAACACATAGAAAAACATGATTTCCCTTTAAGTTGCAATCAAGTCATAGAAGGATAATTCCATTTATATGCGTCAAAAGAACCCGACTATATGGATGCATAAATATAGACCAAATAATTTGACATCTCTATAGATGGGTGACCAAAAACGACCAGAGTAGGTTACTATTGATCCTAGAAGAAAACCATGGAAATAGTCAATATACTAAAAGAATATCAATACGTCTTCACACATGACTTTAAATACCTCAAAGGAATCATACAAGAGATGGGTGAAATGAAGATCGAACTCCCTAGAGCGAAACCCATCAAGAAATAGCCATACAAATTGGCGCACAAATACAAACCCATCATTCAAAAGGAAATCGAAGCAATGTTAACTACTAATATTATATACCCAATTGACAAGTTGGAATGGGAAAGTATGATGCTCATGCAAACTAAGAAACAAAACCCAAAAAATATGATAATTTGTGTCGACTTTTGTGGATTAAACAAACTCACAATAATTGACCCATTCCCAACTCTTTTTGCCGATGAAATTATCAATGAAGTTGCAGGTCATGAATTCTAGTCATTCATTGATGGTTTCTCTAGATATAATCAGGTACCTATAGTAGTAGAGGACCAAGAAAAAATGGCATTTGTCTCCGATTTTGGATCCTTTGCTTACAGAGTAATTCCTTTCGGTTTAAAAAATTCCCCAACAGTCCTTTCCAAAATAGTGGTTTAGGAATTCCAAGAGTACATCTACAAAACAATGGAAGTATTTTTTGATGACTAAACCACCTATATTCTCCTAAAATAAAATATACGGCAGTTAAGAATGATGTTGGAGAGATGCAGGTAAATACATTTATATTTAAACATTAAAAAATGCATATTTTCCATGCCAATTGGTATATTTATTGGCCACATTGTATGAAAAGAAGGAATTAAGGTAGGCATGTCTAAGATCAAATCCATTCTCGATTTGAAACCACCAATGAACCAAAAAAAAATTAAAATCTTCCTTGGGCACACAATATACTATAGAAAGTTTATTTTTCATTACTCTGACATAACATTTCCAATCAATGAGTTACTAAAGAAAGAAGTTGAATTTTACTGGAGCCAAGAATGCAACAAGTCCTTTGAGATATTAAAAAGAGAGTTGGTAGAAGCACCTATCTTAAGATTCCCAGATTCGTCAAATAAATTCCATGTGCATGTAGACACATCTAATGTCATTGTTGGCTTAGTTTTGGCCCAACCATATGATGATCTGATCGACCATCTAAATGCATATGCCAGTTGGAAGTTAAATAAGGAAGAAATAAAATATTCAACAATGGAAAGAGAGGACCTTGCAATGATATTTTCCCTACAAAAATTTAGGCACTACTCATAAGAAAATACATTTATATTCTTTACATACCACGAGGAATTGAAATATCTTGTAAACAAACCTGTACACCAAGGTAAAATGTGTTGATGGCTACTGTTATTTCAAGAATTTGACTTTGAAGTAATGATCAGACCATGGAAGAAAAATGTAGGTCCATATCATCTGTCCTGACTAGAGACAAGGGAAGATCCAACCAGAATTGAATACAACTTCCGAGATGCAAACTTATTCAAAGTAGAGGTAGTCCCAAAGGAGATAAATGAGATTTCCAATTTCTTAGAAGAGGGGAAAGCACCATATGATCTCCCAACTAATAAACGAAAAATTATAGCAATGAAAGTTTGACCATTCACCCTAATGAATGGTTACCTCTACAACCTAGGATTCGACAATATTTTAAGTATATGTGCACTAGAGAATGAAAGAGAAGACATCATTATCGAGGCACATGTGGGACCAGTAGGAGGTCACTTCCTAGAAAATAGAACAACTACAAAAATTTTACAAGCTAGTCTTTAGTGGCCAAAACTACATAAATATTGTCAGGTGCAAATAAGGAAATTTGATAAGTGCCAATGGATAGGCCAAATGATATGGAAAAATGAGATGCCCTTACATTGTGTAAATCCCAATTTACCATTTGAAATATGCGCTATTCATGTTTTTGGACCCTTCCCGAAAAGAGATCCAAAATAATAGGGGAAAGATGTATCATTATAGTCATTGAATACTTAACCAAATGGGTGAAAGAATTTTATAAAGGAAGGAAGCGCAAAATTTATTTATGAAAATATAATAACTCATTTCAGCTTCCCTCTAACAATAATCAATGACCAAGGAAAACATTTTGTGAACCTTACAATTGAAATACTACTCAAGAAATTTATGATCGACCACAAAAAGACATTTTATTATCATCCGCAAGCCAATGTATCCATTGAATCTCTTAATAAGACTCTACATAAAGGCTTAAAAAAGTATGTGGACTTGATAGAGACGGTTGGGATGATAAAATTTTGACAATCCTATGGGCCTAAAGAACAACATATAAAATATCGATAGGACAAACACCTTTCAAGATAGTCTACGGTCAGAAAGTCATCATACCACCTCACGTTTGTGCCAATGTAGGTCGAATAACATCAGTATTGAAATTTGACCATACATGTAATGCAAGGCAATGTTTCTATGAACTACATCAATTGGAAGAGGAAATAATGTTGGCACAACAACACCAAGAAATACAAAATAACCAGCAGAACGCCTGGCATGATCGACATCTCAATAAAAGTGATATTCATGATGGGGACTTGGTACTCCTATATGACATTCAGGTAAAATGAAATCCACAAAAACTAGAAATTGCATGGCTTGGTCCATATGCAGTCAAAGACATTCGACCTTCAGGATAAATACAAATAAGAACAGTTCAACAATGACCCTTTAAGAAATTATTCAATGGGGCCCGACTAAGGAAATATGATACATAACAAGCCACAACCCTACTAGTGTTGTTTCAGCGGAATTGGGGCACAGCAATAGGATTTGACAAAATAACCCCATAACAATATCAATAAAAGTAAATGCAGTTCAAACCATCAACAATACAAGAATAGAGTTAAATAGCCAAACGATCAGGAGATTAGAAGCATACATAGACAGATATTTCAACCTCTTCCAGGAAAAAAAAGTTCGATTCACACAAACCAATAATCAATGTCGATACCATTTCTGAGAAATAGATGGCTATTACAACAATCCACAATATTTCACATGATGTACAGGAATTTGGTTACAAAAAATAATATCTCTCATCAAGACAATAAATATTATGTAAGTGTACAAAGCAGTTGATCCCATAAGACCGATATTCTCCCCATTAACAAAGGACAAAAACCATCACTAATTGTGCACTTCTAGGAAAAAATTAGATATTTGAAGATTAAGTTACATGTGAAACATATGGCTACCCTAACAATTTCCCTCAAGATCTTGAAACCAACCCCTATATATTATAGCTAAAGGAACAAACATAAAGAATTATGCAAGTAGTTAAGTTTTCCAACATATACCATGATGTTGACAAACATAGAAGGTGACGACCCTCCTGATCCATATCCTCAGAATACAAAAGTTGGTTAGCCATATTGGATAGATATGTTAGAACAATAGAATCACTATCACGTGAAGGAAGGAATGTCCCTCTTTGACCTCACTTGAAAAATTCCTAGGACATTGGGGAATTCAAGAATCATCCCTAAGTCAGGTTAGGGAAGTCCCAATCTAGTTCAAGTTACTTGAATAGCGCACAGAAAGAAAATGTCAAAATATTGTTTCAACTAACACATTTATATGGGAAGAAAATTTGACCATGGACACAAAATCAAGGATGTTTCCAAACTCTTCCATTTGACTAACAAAAATTTGGAAAGATGCACTAAAGTAATGGTGGTCTACCTGCAAATAGAAACACCTTCGATTCAACAGGAAACTAAGATTGACTAGAAATTGACTGTATCATTTTCTTTTCTCTCTTTCATTTTGTAATAGCCTCAGAAGAAAGACTTAGTATACATCCTTCTAAAAAATTTCAAACTCCCCTGCTTGCTTGGGATGAGAAAGGAATTGAGTGGGGGGGAGATGTTGTAGGGTCTAGTCAGCTCTGCCAAGTATACCCCCCATTCAATTCGACTACAGGATTTAGATAAGGAATTTATTCGAATAGGAAGTTAGAGTGGACCATCAGGAGAATTAATATAACTGACTAGTAATTGTATATCACATACACACACACATACACACACAAACATAATTATGTAATGGAAAGACAAAGGTCGTTTTGGATATATATAATAAAATTCATTGATGGTTCTCCCACTATTATGTATGTCTATATGTATACTTATGTTCTTCTATATATTATGCTATAACATGTATTGATCTATGTAAGGATCAATTGGAAAATGTTCATACTTCCCCCCTAACTACAACACCATACAAGAAAATTTTGAAGTAGAGATGCAGATGATGAGCATATCCAACAAAACTTCAGTTGAGGAAAGAAGAGACTTTCCTCCCACTCGAAGAATCATGTTTAAATAAGAGATGAAGAATAAATAAGCTCTAGATATTGAAAGATTACATAAAATAGTTAAAATTATGGCTAATGATATCATTGAAATCGATAAAAATGTAGCAGAAGAATCCACATATAAACAACCTTGGACACATTTTTTCAAAATAAATAGCTTTCCACCTCCAGGTAATCAAATTTTTGTTGTTGACGATGAAGAAGAAGCAAAAAAAAATAGAACACGATGAGGAAGATGTCAGAACTTATGAAGTAAACCTCCCTTGGGACATTGTAGATGGTATTATTAATAATGAATAATACTTTCTCATTGGATAAACAAATGCAATCCATCCTAGAAGTAAGGCCCCCCCTACAATTTATTCAACACCATCCCCTGACACTTTACCAAAAAAAAATGTCCCCTAAGAAAAAATAATCACCAAGGATTTTAGATTTATGATCAATTGGACCATGATTTGGTGGAGGATATGAAGAGAACTAGAGAATGTGTTTCTTTATACAATTTAACAAAGTTAAAACAACAAAATAACAATGCACTTAATGCTTTGGATAATAACAATGTTGAAAAATAAATGAATACAACTTCAAGTAAAGACAAAGAAAAAGATGTTCAAAATTCCTCTTCAAACAAGACTAAGCAAGGCAACGTCAACGATGTTCTCATAGGAGATAAATACAACTCACACACTCCACCATTTATGTTAACAATTGAAATATTCAACATAAATGTTCACAATTTCTTGGTAGACTCTGGAGCATCATTAAACATAATGCCATATTCTATTTGCAAGAAAATGAATGCTCGACCACATAAATATGCCATACAAATTGTGAAACTTGATAGAACAAGAATCAAATTTTTAGGTGAACTAAAATAGTTTTTTAGTAGATTATCAGGTATACCTAAGGTTAACCAAACTATAGACATCATTGTGGCTAACATTCCTGAAGCATATTGTTTTCTTTTAAGAAGGGACTGGTCAGGAAACCTTCATGGATATTTTCCTACAGATTGGTCACATCTATGGTTACAATACAATGGTAAACCTAATCAAATTAAATTTGATCATGAAAAACACATGAAAGTCACTATGACTGACATTGTTGGTGAAAACAAACACACATTGTTTTCTAATTCCATTATGGTAAATTTTTGTGTTGATTCATATTTTGGAAATTTTGTTACAGAAATTTCACCATAGAATGATTCATCTGTACAACCTGAGGTCTTAAATTTTTCTAAAACTTATTTTTTAAATTGTATAATTTTTTCTTCTGATGGTGTAGAATCCACTGAAAATAATGATTTTTGGACATTTTTTTTTTATGGATCAGAATATAATGAAGGTGCTAGAGTAGGTTGCATTTTGTGAGATTTCAAAGGTAAAAAAAACATGTTAGAATGTAGGCTAGAGTTTCAATCCACAAACAACATGGTTGAATATGAAGCATTAATCCAAGGTTCAAAAAATGCTATAGATTTGAATGTGAAAATTTTAAAATTTTTTGATGATCTATAAATAATTGTCAAACAGTTACGAAATAATATCCACTATGTTTTGAATTATTTAAATAATTTCCAATAGCTTGTTGTGGATCTGTTACCACATTTTACTGCTTTAAAAATAAAATATGTACCTATGGATTTGAATTTAGATGCATACCTTCTTGCTAATGTAGCCTCAAAATTGATTCGATCTGAATAATTTTCCCATGATAGATTTTCAATTGAGTTTTTGTTTAGGCCATCTGTGCCTGATAACATAACTAATTAGTGAGTGATTAATGATGGTGATAATATAATAATTTTTCTTACACAAGTAGACACATAAAAAGATATAGTCATTGATGAAAATTAACATGATTTAGATATCAATTCCTATCTATTACAAAGTAAAGCTAAACCAGTAAACATCATTCCAAAATTCGTAGTTAATCTTGAATGATTTTACGATCTTCAAGATAGATTTAAATTAATAACTAACTGGAAAAAAACGCAGTTCTTCAATGAAATTTGAAATCATAAATTTGGGAGCTAAGGAAAATCCTCAAAATGTTAATATAGGTTTAGGATGCACTTCCTCAGAAAGAGATTATTTCATTAGTCTTTTAGAAAATTATAAATATATTTTTTCTTGTACATACAATGATCTTGAAATGTATGACACTTCAATTATTCAACATCTAATTCCAATGAATCTTGATGCCAAACTAGTTTAGCAAAAATTAAGGAAAATTCACCCAAATTTAGAACAAAAAAAAAGAATTGAATAAATTACTACAAGAAAAAATAATTTTCCTTGTTAGACACTCTCAGTGGGTTTCTAATATGCTCCAAATTAGAAAAAAAATAATGGATATATTAGGATTTGCATTGACTTCGAAAACTTAAATAAGGCATCTGAAAAAAAAAATCATCTTCCCCCTAATGGAACTGATTTTACAATCTGTACCAAGATCTGAAATTATGTCTTTTCTAGATGGATTTCCAGGTTATAAATAGGTCTTAGTTTCAAAAAATGACCAATTTAAAACAACATTCATAACAAAATGGGGTGCCTATGCATACATGAAAATGGATGTAGGTTTGGTAAATGCTAGGACCACATTTCAACATGCCATGGAAATTACCCGTAGTGGGATAATGGATAAATCACTATTAATATATTTAGATGATGTCACCGTTTTTCCAAGAATAGATCTGATCATGTACATCATCCTAAAAAAAAATTGACCATTGTAGAAAATCCAACATCTCTCTTAATCCTAAGAAAATTGTCCTTGCTCAAATAGAAGATAAAATTTTAGGATTCATTATCTCTAATTCAGGAATTGTGATTGAGCTCAAAAGAATCAAGTCGGTATTGGGATTTTTGTTTCTCATAATAAGAAAACAATGTAATCTTTCTTAGGACAAATTAATTTTGTTAGAAGATTCACGCCTAGTTTTGCAAAGATAGTGAGACCATTACAGGATATGATTAAAAAAGATGTTTCCTTAAAATGGAATAACAATGAAAGATAGTCATCTAAATAAATAAAGGAATAAATTGTGCAATCTCCATCTTTATCATCACCCAACTTCGACAAGGATTTTATTCTATACACTTTTTCTTTAGTTTTTTCTTGTTTTTTTTTCCTTACTCGAAAAAATGAACAAGATACTGAAATACCTATTTCTTTTACAAGTATAGGTTTTCAGGGTGTAGAATTGAACTACTCAGATGTAGAGAAACATGCATATGTAGTATTCAAGGTTGTGAAAAACTTTATGATGTTTCTCTTAAAATAACACACCAAAGTGGTTGTCCCTTTCCCTTCAGACTGAAATTTACTTGTACTAAAGTGTCTTGGATACAAGAGGGTGAATTGGACGACTAGATTACAAGAATATTATTTGGAAACTAGAACTTTTGAAATCATTCGAGGACTAGGCCTCTCTATATTAGCTACAAAGTCAATGGATTTTAAATCTGAAAACAAAACCAATGAAGAAAAGGAGCCAAAAATAAAAAATAATGAGATTTATGTTACTTCTCATTCTTTTGATTCAAGGTATAAAGATCTCAAAATTTTCACCAGACATGGTTTTGCTCCTCTCCATTATGATCCCAAAAACAAAGAAAAATATTGTTGGAAACATTGGGAGGGGNGGGTGAATCAGTATTACCCTTTTTCAATAATTAGAAATTACTTTGATATTTTATTAATCACCACAATAGATCAACAATGGACTTGTATTTAAAATCAATTTTATAAATATAATTAATAGGAATTACAAGGTTTTTATAAAGAATAGTGAAGGACATGAATACTTTCTAGAGAACCAACTCTAGGAGACAAAAATCCCCTTCTTCATGGCACCAACCCTAGGAAGAACTAACTCACTTTTTTTAGGGAACCAACCCTTAGGAAGCACCAACTCCCTTGTCTTTAGGGCACTAACCCTAGGAAGCACCAACTCCCTTGTCTCTAGGGAACCAACCCTAGGAAGCACTAACTCCCTTATCTAGTAAAGGATATGAATCCTTCCTTGCTACTCCATTCCACCCTCACTGCATAAGTATCATCAATTCCTCTCCTGGGACTCTTCTTTTTCTTTGATATTATAATATGTACTAAAGAGACCCATTCTTATTCATTGTTATTTCTTGTTTATATAGTTTTCCAACTGGTGTGAGATATGAAGCGTTGTGTCCCTTTGTTTGAATCATTTCACCTCTTCATTTAAATTAACAATAATAACTTTTCTTTTCCTCTAGTATTATTCATACATTATCATGAAATCTTTTCAATTTAGTGAGAGGGATTTTCATAAATCGATCATAGATATGGATTGATTTATTTTAACTCGATCCCATGGCTCTTTATTTCATTGTAAATTTAAATCGATCATATCTAAGGTTTTTGATTAGATCCTTAATGCATTGCAAGTATTGGATTACTTAAGATAAATCAGGAGAAAGTCTAGATCCTATATGGTTCAAAATTCCTTCTTGACCCAGATAAAATTCTTACTCTGTGTGTTAAATTTCATATAGAAACAATTCGGGACCTCTATTCCATATGAACACATGCAATGGCTATAAATTAAGACAAACATGTGCTTAATCGCTTATCAAGATCAATGATTGCATTTCAATTTGGACGTTGAGATGGACGTCTATCATTTACTCCAGAACTTCAGAGATTCAAGACTCTAGGATATTCGAAATCTGAAGTAGTTCAATCCCTCCGGAGAACATTTCGCCAAAGTGTGTATACTATATTCACAAGTAGATCGAATGACCAATATTTAATATTTTGTTAGGTGGACGATCCTGTCTTGTCCAGAGGTTTCAAACAAATCGACAGTTAGGAATTAAGCTGGAGTTGAGTGGACGATTCTCGTTCTCTTTGAGACTTCGACCTTTGTAGTCTTCCAACTCATCCGGAAAAAATTCCTCTGGAGTGAGTATCAAAACTTCCTTACTTAATAACCTTCACATGTCCAAGAACTAGGACCATGGGCTTAGGAACAAAGGATCTCCCTCTCTTCGGGTATTCGGCTATTCGTGACTCTGGTACTTTGGGCTACTCGAACTATGAAGTAGTTCAATCCCTCTGGAGTGGTTACCTACCGAATACGTCTTAAATATGTGGTGGCCTCTTGTTGTTAGTTATCAATACACCTTACGCTATCCTTCCATTGTACTTCATCGAACGATCAAAATATATTTTGGTGGATCTTATATCAACGACTAACATCTATTTGTGACTTCGACCTTTGACACTTCAGGTAGTTTTGCTGGTAGGAAAATTTGGTTATCACCATAGTTTGTAGTCCCAGACTGACATGGCATACTATCATCACCTATGATGACGTGGACATGTAGTGATTATGCCACATGTCACCTTTATTTGTGACTTTCAAAGACATTATGTGCCATATGTATATCGACATTTCTCATCATCTTATTGGCCCACGTATCCTTGTTGACGTGGTCTTGCTGACGTGGATCTCCTGAAGTGTCATGTGTATTTCTCCTTTGGATCATTAATCTATATTGGACGGTCTAGTTTTCACCTAAATTCTTGATCCAACAACTCTCATTCACTTTGAGACTTCAGTTCACTAGCCTTCAGATAAACTAACCTATTCTAGGCTCCTTTTTGTCGGAGTGGTCAGCATTAAAGTTGACCACCATTGGACCCACGTATCCTCATCCAACGATCACCATGCATTTCCCACATCTGATGGCTCTCATTCAATGTGGGACTTTGGGGTTCCGGCCTTTGGGTGAAGTTACTTATTCTAGGATTCTTTTCACTGGAGTGGTCAACATCGTAGTTGACCACCTAATCCAACGGCTCTTATTTATCCCAAGGAGATATTAGATCAATGGTATGCATGAATTCGTTTAATTTGAGACTCCAGGATATTGTGGCTTACACTGTCCTTCCACTAAACTCGATTGGATGGTCGAGAATTCATCTGAAGTCCCTCCTTGATATAATGGCTAGTGATATTTCATGACTTCGAAAGTTTGTGC